>JAEQBH010008882.1:0-118847 GCA_016808115.1 Tetrastigma voinierianum | reverse complement strand
ACCCACATTACATTAATGTATGATGAAGAAAATAAAGAACATCATCTTTCACCAAAGGTGAAAGGCTTTTAACTTGCAATACCTCAATCGAGTATCTGCACTCCGCACTCTCTTAGCATGTTCGGACTTGTTTACATTCTTTTTCAAGGCTCACTCCTAGATCGTGTTGAGGAACTTCAAGCATGAATTTATAGCCTTGCTAGGATCTTGAAGTCTAGATACCGTTGAATCATTTTCCTAATATGACTCTGACCTTACCTTACATTTTACGATCTTTCCTTTCAAAAGCTCACAGAAAATAAACTGGCGATCAAGAATCCTCATTAGAATAGAATCCTAGAAAGGTTTTCTAATTACGGTTTGATAAGCAGGCCACCTAGATCTTTTGAGATGTGATAGTTATCCACTTTCCAAATAGATCTCAGCCTCATCAGTTACTTACTCCCTAAGTTACTTGGCCTCCAAGCCAATATACTCGCATTTGGCTATTTCTAGTTCGAACATTTCATGTTTGTAATCCCTACTGATGAGATAACCTTAGTCCGAGACTACTTCCTGGTGCTTTACTAGGGACTTCGCTTTTATTTAGTGAATCTTAAAATTAAGCTCGATCTCACGATGCATTTCTGCCTTGTGAAATGCCAGATGAGAGAATATGGACAATTTCAAACCCAACTAAGTCCACAGGTCTGGTTAATTATCGCAGTTGGTACGATGGAAACCCATAGCACTCATCTAAGGCCCAAGGTCGGGTGTTTACTTATCAAATAGAAGCAAACATGACAATTGATTAATCAATCAATAAATACTGAGTAATGGAAAACAAAGACAAAGTAAAAACATATAAAGCGTAGACAATGTATGAAATATAAAAGCAAAAGTTAATGTGTACGCGATGAATTAAGAGCGTTAGCAATAGAAAATAAGATTAACATAATAACTCATCACGGAATAATCACGTATAAATAAAAAAATCATGTATTATAGTTGAAAAGCAGGTACTTTAAAAGAATATAATGGATGTTTAGCCTTCCACCTAAACTTGTTTATTTGTTACATGGAGTTAATCCTAATAATAGATTCCATTTATTTGAATTATTGAATTAGGTGTGTTATTAATTTTTAAAACTAAGTTGAAAAAGGAATTTTAAAAAACTAAATTTTGATTTGGAAAAAATTAGAAAAAGAATTTGAAATCGGAGTTTTCGAAAAAAAAATTTTGATTTTGAGTTAGGAATATTTTTAAAAACAAATTTGATTTTTGAATTTTAGGAAAAGTACATTTGAATTGTGAATTTTGGAATAATGATAGTTGAATTGTGAATTTTGAGAAAGAAGAAGAATTGAATTAGAACTTTGAAAATTGAAAGTTGGATTTTGGAAATTGAGAATTTGAATTTTAGATTTTGAATATTTGACTTTTGAAAATTTTGAATTTGATTTTTGAAAATTGATAACTTTGAATTTGAATTTTGGAATTTGGGGCTATTAATAAATTGAGAATTTGAGTGTTTAATTGTGGAAGTTGGGAACTTTGAATTTTGAAAATTGTGATTTGAATTGGGAACTTTAAATTGATTTGGGTGTTAATTTTAGAAAATTAAATTTGAATTGGAAATTTTAGAAAATTGGAATTTAAAAATCTTTATGGATTTGAAATGATTAAGCTTTTTTTTTTTAAATGGGAAGTTTGTGAATAAGGTGGAAGTTTGATGAGCTATGGGCTAAGGCAAACAAATTGAATTATTAAAAGAATTAAGAAAACAGTAAAAATAATAAATATAATATAATTACACACAATAAAGGACAATATATTAAATAGGCAATAAAAACAACAGCAATCTAATCTATTTAAAAGACAATAAACTAAATGAAAATTTTTAAAATGCATTAAATTAAACAAATACAAAGAAAACAAATTAAGTAATAAATTTACAATGCAATAATAAAAAGATAAATAATTTTAACTAAAAATCTCAAACGTACTTAAGTAGAGAAGGCAGCTCTCTGGTTCAAAATCGTCTCCCAAGCCAAGGTAGCCTCTCAAACAGGCCTATAGTCTTCCGGGCCCTTCAAGAATGTTTCCAAGCACACGGCGATATGTTATCATTTACTGCTTCTTCCTCCACACAACTTATTAACCTTATTGAATGACCCCAAGCACAAAGGTTCAACCTTCGACTAAGACAGCTTCATGATTGTGGTCCCATGATCAGTTCTCAAAAATCACCAAGGACATATTCAAGCCTTTCCTTTAGCAAAAACAAGTTGTTGGTTTTTGAAGTTCCAATTGTTTGATGAATTTTAGCAGGAGTTAAATTTCAAAACTACCAATCATAATTCAAACAGTGGTGACACATTCATTGACTGTAAAATACTAAATTACTACAATATCACAATGGGAAATATATATTTAGCATTTATTTAAGAAAATATTTATTAAACCTTTATATATGATATAGATATATTACATGTATGAATATTTTTAATCATACTAAATAGCAATATTCTTCACGAGCCTGATTTTTTTTTAAAGTTTTTATCAACAATATCAATGCTTTTCTTTCAATATTTTCATAAAAGTGAACCATCAATGCTACTATTCCTAGAACTCAAGCCAAGCTCGTATAAGATTTTTTGGACGAGCATTTATAGTTGGTTCTAGCCTGGGCCAGAGAATATCAAATCAAATATTGAACAAGCTGCCATTTTATGGTCATGGTCTACTATGAGAAAAACCTGTGGACTGCAGCGGAGACATTTTTTAATTTTCCTTCTATCTTGGAAAAACTTCAAGAGATCAATGGCTATTCTCTCCTTCAGCTTCGCCTCTACCTCACCAAAAGACTTGAAGCCCTTCTCAAGGTCTGGATGGTTCTTCTCGAAGAGGTATACCTACTTTTCCATTTATGAGATTAATTACTGACTCTGATTATAGATGGTATTGTAATTCTTTTCTTGGATTAGTTCTTATACCTCAATTTATATATATCTATGGAAAAAAAATGTAGCTAAATTTTAACCAAGATTAGTATTGAATGCCATAGCTCTTTTGTTTTGTTTTTCTGGTGGCAGACTGGCAGCTTCCCATATCATCAGTTTGAGGAGAAAATTAAGGAAGAGAGAAAAAACCAATATAATAAATGCATATTGAAATGGGAAGGAGAAAAGGAGAGAAAGGAGAGAGGAGAGAGAGGATGTACATCGAGGGAATGGAGGGTTGTTATTGGAGTAGCGAATTTCCTATTTTAATGACAATTACTCCAATCCCATGCGAGGCTTTTCAGCCGAAGAGCTTCAAAAAGCTACTGATAATTATCATCCCAATCTATTTTCTCGTTTTGGGGTCTCCTACAGATGGTATAAAGGTTGTTTGGAAGGAAGAGTTATTTTTGTGAATAAGTACGGTGATTATTGCTTCAAAAGTACTGTTTCTGATCCTGAAAGGGTTTGCAATGGAATATCAGTAGCAGCACAAGTGAGCGGACATGAGAATGCTTTGAAGCTTTTAGGATGCTGCTTAAAAACACAACACTCCCCACTCCAGTTTTCGAATTCCCCAAGACTGGATGTCTTTGTGATCAATTAGTATCCAACCCAACTTGTTTACATTGGAAGATAAGACTAAAAATTGCAAACGAGATAACTTCCAGTAATCGTGCTCATATACATTTCTGATTAATCATCCATATATAGATTCTGTCCTCAACATTTCTACTTGGACCAAATTGTGTGTTAAACTCTCTGATTTTTATGCTTTGTATGGCACTCCCTAGGGCGAGCACAAGTAAAGAATAGACCTAAAGTGGCGGCGTGGGGAGTGTACTCGGAGAAGAGTGATGTTTTTTAAGCTTTAGCTCACTTTTGCACCACTCTTCTACCAGGAAAGAGATACTATGGGTTATCAGAATCCCTACCATCCTCTGATTACGGAACATCGATATCAGAAATAATAGATTAATAAGATCCCGACCATAAATTCTAGCAGAGGAAGGAGAGTCCACCACTATCATCAATTCAAAGCAGTATGCCAACTTTACGTCGAGTGTCGTAAGGAATGCGAGAAGTGAGCGATTATGGTTGCATGTTGCAACATGATTCTGCAATTCAAAATTTGCCTTTCTTTACTTTGCTCTGGATTTTTTTTTTTGTCCCACGATACCTCTATCGTTTACTATTGTAGTTCACTCATGCCCCTCTGATTAAAAACAGTCACAATCAAACTGGAAACTCTGACATGTGTGGGGTGTTAAACAAGCATTTTAATAGGCGTTCGTCTATTTGTGACCATTAATTCTAACGGGAGGGACAGGGGTGAGATACGGTAGTAAAAGTCAAAGGTATCATGGGACAAAAAAAAAAAGTTTCGAGGCAAAGTGGGACATAAACCAAAACCTCTAGGGCATTTGTGCAACTTGTCCCTCCTTATATTTAAAACATGTCCGTATGGAAAAAGAATACATTACTTTAACAATATAGTGATTTCGAGGTATTTTTCCTAACAAAAATTGGTATTAAGTCGGTGGTTCCCTTACTTGACAAAAATGTTAGAGATGAAGTTTGATGTTGAGAAATTTGATGGGAGAATCAATTTTGGCTTGTGGCAAGTTACATAAGGCGTTGAAGGGCAAGCCTACCACTGCCTTCGGTGAAGATTATGCAAGATCTTGATAGGGGAAAACCGGCCAACACAATAACAAACTGAATAATAGAGCAAAAAGGTAGCGCAATTAAATTCCCCTTTACTTGCAAGAACTTATGAGGAGGATCAATAAAAATAAATCTCAAAAACAAATCAATAGCACCTGAGGGCCTAATTTGTTTAGCATTGGAAAACCTTAAAGTAAGGGTAAAAAAACCACACGAATTAAAGTGGGACAAAAGAAATAGCTCCACTATATGATCAATAGAGTACGAAGAGTTTCATAAGTGCCAAAAAAGCGTGCTATGAAGCGACAATCCGATTAAACGCAATGCTTCCAATGCAAAATAAGAAAAGAAAAGACCCAGCGGAACATGGCTGCGAGAAGCACTTATCTCCACAACAGGATATCGTATCGGCGATCAGCGGAAGCCTGAGAATGAAGAATCACGTTTTCCAAACCTGCTGTCCAAAAATCCAGCCAGAATCAAACGATTGAACAAGACCTGCGGAGTTGTAATCTGAAAAACAATCCCTGGTGGAAGTGCGAAAATCACATAAGCTTTTCTTCTCCTCCTCTCTCTTTTGCTGCTATATTTCTCACAAAATGAGCACACTCTCTTGTGCCCTAATCTGACCCCTCTCCACTTAAATAAGTGAGACAAGTGGGCCCTCACAATGTTGGGCTTTTACTCCACATAGGAAGGGAGCCCAAAACCCAACAAATCTCCCCCTCAACTATGTGGAGATGACCGCCAAGCTAGGCTATCTCACAACAAACTTTCAAACTTCCACTCTTGGTAAATGCCTTAGTCATCATATCAGCACCATTATCATCGGTATGAATTTTGCTTGACTCAGCAACAGCATCAAAGCATCAGTATCGATGATACCTCATGTTAATGTGCTTAGACCTTGAATGAAAGGTTGAGTTCTTACGAGATAAATAGCACTCTTACTATCCACAAATAGTAGATATTTATCTTGAACAACGCAACTCCTGCAGGGGCTGCCGCCCCTTAGCAGCTCTTGCATGCTTCGATAATGGCAATAAATTCTGCCTACATATTAGACAAAGCTGCACCTACGCAACTTTGAATGATCCACTGACTCCCCACAAATTTAATCATATAACTTAGAAGTGGACTTCCTAGAATCAATGTCTCCAGCCATATCGAGTGCAGGTATCCCGCCTGATGTAGGCTTATCATCATAAAACAAAGCATCATTAACGGTACCTCGAAGATACCTCAAAATCCATTTTACGACATTCAATGTCTCTACAGGTTTGACAAAAATCTGCGGCCAGGTACCAACAGCATGTGCTATGGTCTTGTGCACACCATTGCACATACATCAAACTGCATATGCATAGGGAACCCGTTGCATATATAATTTCTCTCATCTTCATTTGATGGACTTTGTTTTAGAACTCAGCTTAAAATGAGTAGCGAGAGGGAGTGCTTACCACCTTGGCCTTTTCCATGTGGAATCCTGCTGCTTGACACTCTTTTAATGTATTGTTCTTTATGGCCAGCCACAACTTTCTCCTTTTGCATCACGGATGATTCTTATACCAAGAATCCTGTTTAGCGACTCCCATGTCCTTCATAGCAAATGGCTTTCGATTGCTCCTTTGGCAGCTCGATCAGCCGAAACATTTTCCCAATGACAAGCATGTCATCAACATATAATAACAGGATAATGAAGTCATCATTAGAAAACTTTCTGACAAAGACACAATGGTCAGAAGTAGTCTTCATGTAGCCTTGCTCACACATAATAGACTCAAACTTCTTGTACCACTGCCTCGGAGCCTGCTTCAAACCATATAGGCTCTTTCTAAGCCTACACACATAGTCTTCTTTCCCTTCAACATGAAACCCATCGGGTTGCCATATAGATTTCTTCTTCCAAATCACCCATGAAGAAAAGCGGTTTCACATCCATTTGCTCTACCTCCAAATCCAGGTAGCAGCCAAGCTCAACACGGAGTTCTAATTGATGACATTTTTTACCACGGGAGAGAAAATCTCATTAAAATCAACACCCTTCCTTTGACTAAAGCCCTTCACCACTTGTCTGGCATGCGGAGACATAGTGTTACTTTCATGCTTTACCCTACAGATCCACTGTTATCAAGGCCTCTTACCTTTAGAGCCTTCACTAAATCAAAGTGTGATTTATCATGTAAGGATTTCATCTCATCCTTCATTGCATCCGAGCCTTTTCTTTTCTTCACTCTCCGTGGCCTGCAGTAAAGCACTCGGGTTCTTCGTCATACATTAGGAATCACATACTCATCGAGGGAGAATACCTCCACAGAAGGTTGTCTCTCCCTGTTGGACCTCTGAGTTGAACTTGAGGGTGGTTCGGTAGCATCACTTCAGTTTTCATCTTGTGACACGTCATACTCCTCTTCATCATCATCACGGAACATCTACTTCATATGCGGGTTCAACGATCACTTAGGCATCGATGAGCATCGGTATTCAGATTGAATAAGGCTGCTTTGAATAGGTTCAAAATCAACCATACCATTGTCTTCCTTAGGTGTAGCCAGACTTCTCCGTCTTATCAATGTCTTGATGGTTTTGATCTTCCGTGATTTCACATCACGGCTTCTAACAAAGCGCTTCTTCTCGATAGGATCATAGAACACGTAACCAAATTCATCTCACCGCTAGCCAAAATGAATATGCAACGCCTTGACTTTGCATCCAGCTTGGATCTTTCATCCTTTGGAACATGCACAAAACTCTTGCGGCAAAAACCCTTAAGTGATCATACTTCACATTCTTACCAAACCAAAATTTTGTTTGGCACCTACATTTATTCAAAGCAACAGGCAAGATTTGATCACATGCCGTGTACGAGTGCCTCACCCTAGAAGTGCTTGGGTAACTTAGCTTCAAAGAGCATACACCTCACTCTCTCAATCAATGTCATGTTCATCCTCTCTGCTAAACCATTCAGCTGAGGAGTTTTAGGAGGAGTCTTCTCATGTTCGAGTGCCAAAATGCTTGCTACGATAGATATCAAAGGTCCCACGATACACACCACCATTGTCAGTACGGATGCATTTTAGCTTCTTGCCCGACTGCCTCTCAACTGAGGCATGAAACTCTTTGAACTTTTCCAACACTTGGTCTTTTGACTTCAAAGCATAGACCCAAAGTTTTCTAGAATAATCATCAATAAATGTAACAAAATAAAGTGCACCACCAAAGGATTTCACCTTAGAAAGACCCTGAACATCTGAATGCGCAATTCAAGCAAGTCAGATTTTCGAGGGGAGGACTTCTTGAAGGATACTACGGTTTCTTGTACCAATCATGCAATGAGAACATTTCTCAAATCCCTATATTCTTGAACCTTGGAAGCATATCCTTCTTTGCTAAACAATTGACCTTTCTCTCAACGATGTGACTGAAAGCCTTAGTTATGAAGAAGCCTCACATATCCATAGCATTCCACCTTTGTCACTAGCAGCAAAGCTTTCGTCCAATACAACTTTGAACTCTTTTGCCCTTTTGCCACAACTAAGTTACCTTTTGTGAGTTTCTACTTTTCAAAACTAAAGTGGTTATCATAACCAGCATCATCAAGTACCTGCACAGAGATCAAATTAAAGCGGGACATCCCGGAGCATGTTGACTCCCTCTTAGTAACAAGTTGTATTCCCATGTTGGTTTGCAAACAAACATCACCAACCCCAATAACCTTGGACACGCCATCATTACCCATCTTCAAAACTCCAAAATCACTTTGGAGTGTAAGATGCTTGAAAGAACTCCTTTCTGGAGTGCTTGCAATAGAGTGTATAAAGCTTGTATCAATTATCCACATGCTCTCATGAGATACAAAATTAAGTGAATTAGGGTCATGGAGAATAACAAGATCGTCACTGGTAGCCGGTAGTCACACAATCACGATCATCATGATCCTTCTCTTTCTGCTTACCCCTTTTGTCTTTACTCTCCTTCTTCCATAGAAAACGGTTCCTTTGGATGTGCCCTATTTTGTGACAATAATGGCACTCGTATTCTTAATACTTGAGATGAGGACTTGCTCGCAGCTCTTGTCTCTACCACCACTTTCAACTCCTTTTGGCTTCTCCCCCTCTTTTCAGTAACAAGCACCTCTGAATGAGTACAGAAATACCTTGCGCCTTCCTTCTCGTCTCTTCATTAGAGCAACGGTCTGCCATTTTGCAAGGGAACAATGCCATTGGGGCAACACTAATCATGGAAACTCGAAATGTCTCCCATGAATCAGGTAGAGTTATTAATAGAAATAGTCCCAACACATCATCATCAAACTTGATACCTGCGGTGGAAACAGCCAGTCACACAACGCCCCTTGAAATTCACTCAAGTGCTTTCGATAAATGAGTTCCATCCTTAGTACTTCAATTCCAACAAAATTCTTCAACAAGTACAATTTGTTGCTCACGATTTAGAAGCATACAAGGACTCAGTGTTTGCCACATAGTTCTTGCATGTGTCTGAGCAATAAGATTATAAATGGGTTCATCTACAAAGTGCACACGATAAAACCGCATACGCGCTCAGCTCTCAAACCCCACTCTTCATGGGGCATTGGACTCGGCTTGCATGCGCGAAAACGGGAATATCACATGTTCTTTACAAATAGCAAGTCAACTCATCTTATCCTTCAATAGTGATAGTTTGCTCCGTTTCAAAGATACCATTTTTCATATGTACCACCATCTTTCAGAAGCAAGTGAAAACAACGCCACTAACAACTTGGCTCTGATACCACTATTTGTGGAAAGCGAAGCCAACACAATAACAAGCCCGAATAACGAGCAAAGGTAGCCTTGATTAAATTCCCTTTACTTGCAAAGAGCTTATGAGAGGATCGATAAAAATATATGTAACGAAATCAATAGCACACAAGAACCTGATTTGTTTGCGTGGAAAACCCCTTAAAGTAAGGGTAAAAACCACGGTGCGTCTAACGAAATAGCTCCACTATGATCAATGGGAGTGAGAGTTTCGATAGAACTGGCAGTGCTATAGCCAGCGATCGGAGTGAACACGATGCTTCAATCGCGAGCCAAGAAGAAAAGGAGAAAGGCGGCTGGGAGTGTAAAGCTGCACAGAAACACTCATCACCTGGAGTTTCTATGGTGTCAGGATCGCGTGGAATGAAGAGACTCGTTTGCCAGGCCTTTTTGCCATTCCAAAGGCAGGCCACGGTCTGGCAGGTGACGAATCTACGAGTTGTAATCCTGAAAAACAATCCTTTGGTGGAAGTGCGAAAATCACAAAGCTTTCTTCTCTCCTCTCTCTCTCTTTTTGTTCTTTATATTTCTCTAAAATGACACACTCTCTTATTGCCTAAATGGCCTCTCCACTTCACTTAAATAAGTGAGACAAGTGGGCCCTGCAATGTTGGGCTTTTACTCCACATGGGAAGGAGCCCCGAAACCCAGCACGAATCACGAGGTTTCTAAGTCTATTGTATGTGATGAAGATTGGGAGGAGCTAGATTTGAAAATTTGCTAGTACCATAAAATTTGTGTTTGGCAAAGAATATTCCTAGAAAATGTGTATGGGATTTCGGCCTTGAGGGACTTTGGGAAAAAGCTTAGGAGTAAGATGTATCAAGCGAGAGTCTTTCAAATGTCGGTTGTACCTTAAGGGCGGAGTTTCATACAGCATTACATGGAGAAAGGTACGAGGATCTCGGTTTCCACATGAGGCAGCCTCAATGGAATAATTTCGGATTTAGAGGCTATTGGAGTTGTGGTTTCCTGTGAGGATAAAGACCTTGCACGTCTTATTTGGTCTCTTTTAACCTCATATGAACACATGAAGCCTATCTTAATGTATGGGAAAGATACGGTGATTTATTCGAGTCACCACCAAGCTGTACATTGGAAAGAGGCTTGGCAGTGACAAGAATGCTTCAATAGTTGAAAATGCCCTGGTGGTCAAGGAAGGGAAGAAGAAGAACTTCGGAAAAGTAGTATGTTGGGTGTGTGGACAATCTGGGCACATCAAGAAAAATTGTACAAAAGGTAGAGTTGGTTCGGCAAATGGCTTTATTTGCCGAGCTAACATAGTAACATTGATGAAATTCTCTAAGTAGGAAATGTGCATCCTCGTGGCATGTCCACTAGTTGCCATGGAAAAAAGGATGTGTCAGTGTTAGTAGGTCCACGCTTGCACCGAACCTTTGGTTTTGTAATTTGTGCAAGGTGTGTGGTGGGAAAATGTTCGATGGGTGAAGAACTCCGGAGAAGCAAAGCAGGGTGGAGTTACTTTTTCCATAATTCAAACCAAGGCGATTGACATGTGCCAACGAAAGTCTTAGAAGTAGTAAGAAAGTTCTAAGTGTTTTTGTATACTCGTTATGGTAAGTATGATTCTCAATTTAAGAGAATATGGTATTTATTAGACAAAATGAGAAATCTGCTAAAGTTCCAAAAATAATTCCACTTTCAAAGAAAGTGAAAGTCATTTGCGGAGATGGAACGAATTGGTGTTGCCCTCGATGAAGTCGGATGGTTGAGATTGATGGCCGGGGGGTTCTCCTCATGGTACCACCTCATTTGATGGGATCCCATTCCCATTTTATTTTTGCATTAGGGCAATACTTTCATGAAAGCATGTCTCATGTTTTCTCTCTTTAGGCTCCATGTTTGAGCAAGATGTCTTTGCTTCCTTGACCTATAGATATAGGCAAGTGTGAAGCAGAAAATGATCAAGTAGGATCCGAGGAAGGTGAGAGGAGAGTAAGGTGAAGAAAAATGTGAGAAAGAGCAAGGGGTGGGCTCTTTCTTGGGTTTTATACAGGATTTATAGTGTAGCTATCTTTGGATAGTGGTAAACACTTGGTTATTCACGTGTTTGTATTTTCTCTTGTATTTAGAGTCTCGGTTTTCTTGTAGGCTAGCGGTGAAAATCTGTAATTGTCTAAAAATTTATTACATAGTGGATTTTTGTCTTCATGGTTTTCTTTCGATCAAGAGTTTTCCATGTAAATCCTTGGGTCATTTACATTTTTCCTATTTGCATTTTCTCATTCTGGATTCATATTTTGCCAGGTGATCTCGAGGTATTTTCCCGACAACATGTACTTAGCCATCAAAAACACATTTTCTTTCTACATTCTTCACTTGTGTGTTTGCTCAAACGTGTCCCTTCTATTTAATATCCTCTAGGGGATCTTTCCTCAATATTATGAATTTGCACATTTCCAAATCAGTCCCAATATCACAATTGTGAGATCCTGATTTTATTCCACAATTATCATAATGAAATATTTTACTTCCATATGAATCTCATCCAATATGATCCAATCTTCTAAATTTGACCTGTGCAATATCTCCATCCCATCTTCCTTAGTCATCTCCATTAATATCTTTTCATGATTTTCAGAATATTCTCTCTAGAATTTGTTTTGACTAAAGATGTTCTGTCTCGTCATCAAACTTGGTCAACCAACTCGTGCACCAACATACATCTACAAAAACATGCTTTAAAGACTTCTTTGCTCTTGTGTTTCTTTTGGAAAACTATTTTGGGCATGTTTTCCAAGCAAGCAGCCTTCACATAATTGATTTGGGTGTTGGCTTTATAGAAGGCAATCTCCCTTACCATATTTTTCTTGCTAAACAATTTCAATCCCACGAAATTGAGATGTCCATATCTTAGATTCCAAATCAAAGAAGAATCATTAACACAAGACTTTAAACATCTTACAACATCATTTTGAATGTTTAATTAATGAAAACATTCTATAACTCGTCGCCATATTAGCAATCAAATTGGTATGGTGATCTCCCACGGGCAGCTGCAGATCTTTTACAAAAGGAGAAAATATAGTGTTTACAACACTCACAACTCAAGAAAATTGCTCTCAATTTTCCCTTACTTAACCTTTTGCACCTCACCATACTCTCTTCCCCGCTCTCTTCTTTTGGATTTGGGGATACATAAAAGCGAGAGGTTGAATACTTTTTGTATATATAAGCAAGAGGAATTAGACAAAACAGATCGCCAAGCTGACACGAGAAAGGAGAAGGCGCTGAAAAAGGAGGAAAATTTTGTCAAATTTTTGGCACCGAAATGTACCTCAAGTTTTTGACCCAAATGAAGCCGGCCAACAAAAGCCAAAGAAAAAAATGAGCCGTCATTTTTTACTTCAATGGCCTTTCTTTGACAATATCTACATGGAGAAAAAATGTAGTTAGGGCACAACCAAGGTTAATATTGAATATTATGGCTCTTTTCTTTTCTTTTTTTCTGGTGGCAGACTAGTAGCTACTCATATCATCACAGTTTGAGGAAGGAGATCCTTAAATTGAAGGGAAGAGTTTCAAGGGTTTAGTTTGGTGGGTGGGAAAGAAGAGAGAAAAACCCATAAGTATTGAAATGAGAATAAGAAAGAAGAGAAAAAGTAGATATTGAGGAATGGAGGTTTGTTACTGGAGAAGCGAATTTCCTATTCTGATGGTAAGTACTCCAATTCCATCCGTAGTTTTTCAGCCAAAGAGCTTCAAAAAGCTACTGACAATTATAGTCAGTGTCCATTTTCTCGTTTTGGGGGCTCCCACATATGGTATAAAGGTTGTTTGGAAGGTAGAGTGATTTTTGTGAAGAAGTACTTTGGTTATGACTCTGGCGATCCACGAAAGAAGGATAAGTAAAGGAATATCGATGACACAAGTGAGTGGGCATAAGAATGCTTTGAAGCTTTTAGGATCTTTGCTTAGAAAGCATCAAAATCCCCCACTTTGGATTTTTGAATTCGAGAAGAATGGGAAATGTGATGATCCGATGCTTCCAATCCAACTTGTTTACCATGGAAGATTAGACTAAAAATTTACCAGCTGAGATAAACGGTATTTTACATATCTTCCTTCACACATTCCATACCAATCATTCATAGAGATTTACGTCTTCTGCTAAATTATTTTGTAAAAACCAAGAGTATTTATTGATCCCAAAAACAACTAATCAATAATCAAATGAACCAATAAATACATTACAAAATAATAACTTTATTGAAACAATAAAGCATATCAATTCATACTGGGTAAATAACATACCTAACATGGATCCAAAATTGTTGTTCTTGGGTGAAAAGGTCTCCCAAATACACTAGGGACGAAATCAAAGGCTAGGGTTGAAGATGGATCTTTCCTTCTCACTCAAAGTGTGTTCTACCAAACCCTTGTAAAATTATAGTGCTCTATTTACTCATATATATATAGAGCACCGAGAACAAATTTAGAGTTTGGAATGATAAGAACTTACAAAGCAAGGAAGAGGATAGATCCATGGGCCCATAGCTAGTTAATATTAAACCATCCCGTAAATGACCCATAATTAACATGCACAATTATACAATTAAAATTGTAATATGATTATGCTTAGTCCATGATTAATAAATTAATCTAACATTCTCCCACTTGGACGACATAATCATAACTCAAATGATTTCTCAATAGATTTACATAGCCATAACCAATCATATACAATTAACTCACGAGGACATTACATCAATCATTACATAATCAGGCACTACTAATCAAAATCATAACTCAAATGCTATGAGTGACTTACAATTCTTCACAGAGGATGCATAAATTGTACATAATCAGACACTACTTATCTAGAAGCATTATAATGACAAGAGCATTGATTCAATAAAAATAAAAACATCATTTTGTCATTCATCTGGTCAAAATGCAAAATCATAAGAAAATGACAAATGTCAAAATGTGCATGTAATAATGAAAAACATGAGCTTTCCTTACAAAATACATGGAAAGGCAAAACTCCCACTAAAACAAAGAGTCGAGGCTCCTAACAATCCTATACGGGTGACGTGTTCTTGAAACACACAAATAGGTAAGCCTTTGGTTAGTGGGTCAGCCAACATGCTAGTCATAAGCGTGTGCTCAACTGAAATGAGGGACTCTGCAACTTTCTCTTTAACAAAAAAGGAACTTCACATCAATGTGCTTGGAGCGAGAAGTGCTCCTAATGTTCCTAGAGAAAGATACAGCTGCAAAATTATCACAAAACAATTTCGGTGGTCTAGGAAATTGAGTGAGACAACCTCTAACTTGAAATGAGTTCCACAACCATATTGCATGGCAGTAGCCTCATAACATACCACATACTACATATAAGTAGTAGAAGAAATGTAGTGTCTACTTTACACACTTTTTCCCGAAGCGGCTCTACCTTCAACCATCATAAAGATTATAACCAAAGTGGACTTTTTGTGCCTCCACTGCTTTCATAATCGGAATCCTTTGAACCAACCACCTCGAGTGTCGGGTATCTGCCCGATGTGTCAGCTTATGAGATCATGGTACCACGAAGATACCTCAAGAACTCTTAGCAATTTTTCAGTGGCTTTGACCCACGTGTCACTCAGAAGTGCACCTACCCAACACGCTAACAACAGCAATATCAGGGCGTGTGCATACTTGAGCATACATCGGTGCCTGATTGAAGAATAAGGAGCCTTTCATCTTATCTCTCACCTCGATATCATCCACGGACATTGTCCTTTCGGAAAATATATCACCCTTATATTTGGTGTCTTACTAGAAGAACACTTAGGTACATATTGAACGCACTCAAGGCCTTGAATTCCAATATACGCGTCTATTAGTTTTTCAATCTCATAATGCCACTTCAGGTCTATGCGTGAAGTATCACGTGCTGAGAGACATAAGATGCTTCTCAAAAAAGATCCTTCATATCGAAATGGATAAAATAAGCTGCTTTATCTAAACCAGAGTCCCAGTATCATTGGCTGAGAGCAAAATATCATCAACGGATAAAACCAAGAATATGTATTTGCACCACATTGACGCGGCCATATATGTCGTTGATGACGATGTTATGCCACAACCATTGGTTGGCTTGGCAACTTCATCAAACTTGAGAAACCACTGCCACCAGAAGCCTGCTTCAAACCATAATGATTCTAGAGTTTAAACCATGTGTTCACTTACCAGCACAACTACCGAAGCCAATAGAGTTTGAGACATGTAAACATCTCCCACAACTAAGTCTCCATTCAAGAAAGTTTTCCTCGCATCCATCTGTTGCGGCAAATCAAAATGAACCATTATAGCCATAATAATGCGTAGGGAGTCTTTAGTGGACACGGGAGAGAAGGTTTCCTTAAAATCAATACCTTCGGCGTTATTTGGCAACCATAGCCATTAATCTTTCTTTATATCTCTCTACATGTCCCTTGACATCATGCTTGGTCTTGAACACCCATTTTACTGACGGTCTCAACCATCTTTGCAAATCTACCAAGCTCACACTTTATTCGATTTATGGAAATTCGTCATGCTACATTGCATCGATCCATAGGTTGGATTGAGAGGACTAACAATGGCTTCTTTGTGGGTAGTCGGATGCAGTGCATCCACCCGGATCCTTACTCATGCTCCTACGAGTAGACAATGTAGTCATCTGAAATTGCGAGCCTACATGCCTTCTCTGACCACCTTGAGGGTATATCCATGACTATATATGGGACTACATCTAAGGCTACTAGATCTACATCCTCAATTGGTTCATCATTTACATTTGGTGAAAACTTTAGTGCTAGTCAACAAGCTAGGGCTATAAGGTGGAGCCAAAAACAATGGCACATGAATTAAAGCGGTGTTCTTTGAGAACCTGATTTCTCTTAGCCCCTTGGCTTTGTATCATTCTCAAAATAGATATTCTCTGTCTAGAAATATGACCCAATTCTTGTGCCAAAGAATAGAAGACTTTTCATTCAATTTCAAACGTTTGGTTCTACTAATAGTATTAACATTAAGAGAAAAAGAAAGAAAACTATACAACCCTAATCTGTAAAGATCCCCACAAAGTGTTTCATTGCCAATCAATAAAGAGTCTCGATATAAATTAAATTTTCCAGTTAAAAAAAAAAAAAAACTATATCCAAGTCTATCTAAAATAGGTACTGATATCAAATTTCTCCTGATTTGGGGTATGTACGCCACATCCCGCAATTCCAAAAAAAATTCTATACTAAGTTGCAATCTAACAACTCCCAGAAAATCAACTTGGACTCTTGTACCGTCTCCTATGTACACATATTGCTCTAAACTAGTTAGACTTCTTCTACTTATCACCACTTGCATAGAATTGCATGCTGGAATGGTAGCACCACTATCTAACCACCAAGTATTAAATGTCACATCAATGATATTGGATTCAAACAAACATTCACCCAATGATTGTCATATAGCTGATTTTTTTCATTCTTTGAATACTTTGTATATTTCTTGCTAATAGCATACAAGAAATCTTTTGCATTCTCAATCTTGGGAATGCTTGCATAAACGGAATCCTCCATATGATTCTCCATGATCATCAAACAACAACTATGAGAATACTCCCAATCCTCATAGAACTTTTTCTCATTTGCAGAACTCTTAGCAGTGGGTTTTGGAGGAGCTTCAGCTTTTCCAGGAGAGAGAGGCGAGGGCTGAGTTAAGTTTCGTAGTAGATCAAATTCATCATCGGAGAGATTTAACTTGCTTGCTTGTAGCTAGTCTCATTAAGTTTTGTGATGGCAAAGAACTAAAGAAAGCTCAAAGTCGAAGAATAAACAACATAGCAATGTCAAGAATAAATGTAAAACAAAGACATGCAAATTGCTCCATTCTTCGGCTTACTAAATGACCCACAAAAGTGGTTATCAAATGCTAGAGTCTTTAAAATACAAAAACACTCATACACATGTAAGAGCAATTCACCAGTCGTCACAACCAAATGCGTCAATTTCCCACCGATAAGGTAGTAAAATTACGCGGTTCATGACACTTAATGAAATCTCTTCACCAAACTAAGCATTAACAAAATAATAAAGTCGGATGGGGACAACTTCACTGTCAGGTATGAATCTTAGCAAAATTGATGTGCAAGGCAGGGAGGAATTGCGAGTTGTAACATCAATTCAAGAATGTCGACATGCTCGGACTTATGAGAGGCAAATCCACAAGCATTCAATATTTCTCAATTTTCACCCAAGTGCAATAATACCAATAATAGTCTTATTCACACAATATGATGCTATAAGTAATCACAAATATCACAAAAATAAATTGCTAAGGCAATATTGTGAAAAATGAAACAATAAAAATATTGCATTTAGGTAAAATTTTTATTTTTGTTCCATAACCCAAATTTAATGTTTAATGGGATAAAATTCTAATTGTTTCTAACTATATTCTTTCCATTAGCATCCCAACGATCAATGAAGCAAAAAGATTAAAAAATAAATAAATAAATTGATCCATTACAAAACAACGCTTCTCCTATACATGTGTGAATTAAATAAATAAATCATACAAATATGATTTCTATAAGAAATCTGAAGATGCCAAAAATTATCAATCAATAAAATATTTAATAAAACAATTTGTGATTGAGTTCAAATAGAAACTTTTTTTATATTCTCAAATCACGTAATGAATTAAAGGACTAAAAAGGATATCCTTTTCTTTTGTTCTCGTGAATCGTGATTGATATTCACAATCAAACAATCAAATAAAAAAAAGGAAAGATTTCTATGATTGAAATCTTATACCCATTATGTTCCAACAGCTGCCATACACAGTAATTTGATAAACAAAGCAAATAAAAGAAAAAAAATTCATGATTCATCTCACGTAAATCAAGGGCACGACCATTAATGTCAATCACAAAAAAAAATGTTTCTTTGATTGATCTTGCGGAAAATCAATTGTGAACAGATTCGTTTCGAAACAGGTAATAGAAATGAACAAAATCCATACATTACCGATAAACAAATTTGATAGCTTCAAATGCTTCAATATCAATTAAAGTGGTTTTTAGCTTTAATTGCTAGGAGTATTTTGTAAAAACCAAGAGTATTTATTGATCCTAAAAACAGTTGATCGATAATCAAAGGACTCAATAAGTACATTACAAAATAATAACTTTATTGAAACAATGAAACATATCAATTCGATCTTGGGTGAATGCATGCACAGCGTGTGGATCAAGGGAATTGTTGGGTTGTCATTAGTCTCTCAAATCTCTGAGCGAAATCGAAGAAAGGCTAGGTTTGAAGATAGATGCTCGCTTCTCTAAAGTGTGTTCTACCAAACCACTTGTAAAGTGCAGGGGCGCTATTTACTCGTATATATAGCGCACAAGGGAACAATTGGAGCTTTGGTCGATAAGACTAAGCAAGAGAGAAGAGAGATAGAACCATGGACGAAATATCTAGTTAATATTAAAATCATCTCATAAATGGTCCATAATTAACATGCACAATTATACAATTAAAATTGTAATATGATTATGCTTAGTCCATGATTA
Organism: Tetrastigma voinierianum; assembly: GCA_016808115.1. NCBI lineage: Eukaryota > Viridiplantae > Streptophyta > Magnoliopsida > Vitales > Vitaceae > Tetrastigma > Tetrastigma voinierianum. The sequence goes on along the minus strand of JAEQBH010008882.1, from coordinate 99,830 downwards.
ATAAATTATCTAACATCTTCAACATTTCTATTTGGACCAAGACTTGTGTGCTAAGCTCTCTGATTTTATGCATTATATGACACTTCCTGAGGGTGAAACACAAGTAGAGTGTACACTCCTTTTGGGGACTTATGATATAGAATCTCAAGCTTTGTCAGGAGTGTTTGTTTGCCAGGAAGAGTGATGTTTTTGCTTTGGCATCATGCCACTCCAGTCTTGTATCTGGGAAAGAAATACATATGGGTTATCAGAAATCATGTCATCCATTGATACCATAATGTCGGCAATAAAATCTTCCTAATTAATATGATTGTTGACACTACAATTCTAACCAGGCAGAGGCAGAGGCAGTATTACATATTATTTTCAAGTGTATCTTAGAGATAGCATAGGAAGGCCAGTGTGTTGGATGTTGCAAAAGAAACTCACACACAGAATTCAAAGTATCTTTCTTCACTTAATTCCTTCTTATATTTAAGAGCTTGTCTCCATGAAAGGAGCATTACTTTATGTAGTCCTTCCCTCTTTCAATATAATTCTCTTAATCTTCCTCTTTATGTCTTTTTTTTTTATATAATTTTGGTTTTTCATTTTTTTAACAGGCAGAGGAGATTTCATTTCTAATAAAGCAAATCACAATGATGCATCTTCTTCAAGCAATATAGGATGTCCCAGCAATAAGCTCTAGAGTAATATGACATTTCAAATCATTGTATCAAAGATTGCATATTTTGTTTAAATTTTTTAAAATTTTAAGAGTGAGACTTTATATTTGTTGTATATATATCTATTTGTTCACAAAATAATGATTTTTATTCCTATATATGCATGTATTTCTTTTCACTAGCTATTTGAATGATATTTTGTCCATGTTGCCTGGATACTTCACCATACAGTCAGGTGGTCCTCACCATATACTCCTACTTTTGAATCTCTACTCTTGAATTATCAAAAGTTAAAGGATTAACTAAATACAGGGTGAATGATAGAAAAGCAATTTTGTAGAATTCATCACTGCGAGACCTTCGAAATTTAAATTATAAGCTACTATATATTAGATGCGATTTACTTTTTTAGTTTGTTGTTTATTCATTTCCATGTACCAATCATAATTTAATTTGGACTTGCTAAATACCATAACCCATTGATGTTCATGCCAGGCGCCCTTTAGATTACAATAGACACCTTTCCTTGCAAAATGTTATCTTGTGATTAAGATTTATTATGAGATAATGAAGAAGAGGGTCTTGCTAAACATGATCGTTATTTCATCCACTTTTAAGGCTTTTCATGTAACAGAAATGTCTATGCTTATTTAGTTAGCTGTGAAATAACAAAAGTGGACACACATTAGCATGATCAGTTGCTTTCATCCGAAAGTGATCGAATAATTTAATTCCATGCATGAATGAGCTGGTTGAATTAATGAATAAATCATTATACATTGTACCTTTCATCTTGCTAAATGCTCTGCTCTGCATGCCGATGAACACTTATTAACAACATAAAGAGTTTGTTGGCGAATAATTTTTGGAGTAATAAGCTCTCTACGCCTACACAAACTCTCGAATTTTTTGTTGTTTTTGTTGGGAATATGTCTCAAATTCCTAATTAATTATCTAATACTTTTTGTAAATAATATTTTATGTGATAATTCTAGTTGTTATCTTATTGTATTATTAGGTTTCCTTATAAAGAAGAAAGCTTTTAGAATAATGTATAAATATTATAGTCACGAGAGGAAAAGAGTTATGAGAGGGATGAGTTTAGCCCATAGGCTATTTGGTGTGTCTGCGAGGAGACTTAAGGGTTTTTGGGATTGAGATTATTGTGAGGTATTTTCTCAGTATTGTGGACATCCTAGGGTTTTGTAATGCACATATGTAAAGGTTTTAGGGATTGATAGTTTTGTGAGATATTTTCTCTGTATTGTGGGCATCTTAAGGTTTTGTGATTTTGTGATTTTTTTTCTTAGTTGTCGTAATACTTTGATACTCTAATCTTGTACTCTATGTTTTTCAAAATAGTGGAGGATTCTCTCTCATGTATGGATATAAGCATGATTGCCAAACCACGTTAAAACCGGCCTTCGTGCACCTTTATGTTGATTTCTTTATCTACGTGTTCTTGAATTCATATTCTCGTGCACCAACCTTCCGCAATTCATAACAGTTGTCATAGAATATCATCCACATAGACTAATGCATATATCTTATAGCCACTATAACTGAATAAATGAAAAGAGAGATAGCAACTTTAGATCCCTTAAATCCCAAGCCTATACAAATGCATGTGCTTAATTTTAGAAACAAAGCTCACAAGGCCTGTTTTAGGCCATGAGCTACTTTTCAGTCCAACAAAAGAAAGTGATTCCTATATGTACAAAGAAATCATGTGATTACTCACATGAAAGTGCTCTTAGAGGACATGTGTATGTAGAATGTGTGGATAGACTTTTAAGGTCGTGCAATACAGTCTTGGATGCATGCATCCCAGATATGTGAAGCTGTCCATCATGATTTTCTGATTAGTTTTGTAACGATCCGTCCAGGCCAATATAGATATTGTATGTTTTTGGGTTCAATGAGTCACTACAACTTTAAAACACATCTAGTTGAGGAGAGTCCATACTTATATAGTCTCATATATGATGTAGGATATGACAAGCTTACATAATAAAACACGACTGTAATCATTCTTTTACAGCTTTAATATGAATGTCTCTTTCAGGAGTTCTATGATAAGCCGCTGGCCATGGCAGTGAGGCAACTCTCATTTTGTTTAACCGTCACTCTTACTACCGTCTTGCCCTCATATATAAATCTAGCCTACTCTTCCTAAGAAGAAATTCACTTTGAATAAAAACTTAATCCAATAGCTTAGCTTTAATTTTACTAATTAGAGGCATACATGCTGTCAGCAAGAAGCGGAGTTCAGTTGATATCCTTAACTATCCTTTTCACATCACTTGTTATTCTTCTATAGTGCAGTTCTTAATTTCTTATGTAATGAGTTGTGAAATCTTTACGTTACCATTACTTGTTAGATATACTTAAAGTGATTGAATTATTATTAACCCATAAAAGTTGACAATGATTTGTGACGTGAGGTGAAGGCTATTGAATTTTTGTTTTTCATCAGTTAGCCAGAATCTCTTGATTTCTGGCTGATTTTCAGTCAAATCGATGCCCAAATGATTCCGTGCCTTTATATCAGTGGAATGGGTCACACATTCGGGATTCTCTATATTTTCCTCTGGTACACTTCCAAAGAACCCAAAACAAGTTTCTTCTCACGTGGTTGGGGTCAAGGCACTTTCATGGAACTCGCTGGGTTCGAATCGGCCGTGCAGGCATCTCAAAATAAATCTTTTGAATTTACAGTCAATAACAACAAATCATTGTTTTTTAAAATTATGTGAATGCTATAAAGGTTTCCGTGAAACTCATCAGCATCTTCAGATCATAGCAAGAAAGCTGAGATTTAGAGTCTTCTATGTGCTTGTTCTTGATCAAGAAAACAGAGCAGAACCAACCTCCACCACAATGGCACATACAGCTAGCGCCATTGTTAATGGATTCACTCACTTCACGTTTGAGAGAACTTGTACCATTAGTTTTAGCTTGATTTCCTGCAGCCAAAAGCCCAGTAAGAACTCTCATGGATTTGAGGTTGAATAAGTTCTATTGGGCCAAGCTTGCAATCTTTACCATATTGGATGTTGAACAGACAAAGAAATCATAATAAGAAACCTCTGAATTTTCAAATGGCGCTCCATTGGACAAAACTTCCTAAGAAAATAAATTAGAAAACAAAAATGGAAATAAAAATTTGAAAAAATATAGAAAATAGGTTTAATTTAACTAATTAATTCTTATATATTTATCAAGGCTAATTTTTTTATTTGTTTTCCCTACTCATATAAAGGGACTAAAAATTGAGGAATTTTGATTATATTTTATTTTCTTTTTATATTTTTCAAGATGAAACCAAACAAAGGAAAATCATTTTGCTTAGACTAGGATTTGGAACCAGTACTAGGCAAGAAAAAAAGTGTCAAGTTTGTTTGGAATCGGAGAGAAATTTCAAAGAAAATAGAGGAAAATAAAGAAGAAAGAAAAGTGGAAGGAAAATAAAGTTTGAGGAAAAAAACCGTAATTTAAAACTTATAAATTAATTTTATATGTATATCAAACTTATTTTATTTATTTTTCTCTCTATAAGAACTAAATTTAAAATATGTAAAATTATAAAAATTATGATTATATTTTGATTTTCTTTTATATTTTCACAATGAAACCAAATATGAGAAAGAAAATCCCATTTTGTGTTTTTTCTTTCTCTAGTAATTTTCAGAGTTCAAAATAGAGCCATAAAAAACAAGAGAGAAGAAAAATGTTATGAACGAGGATTTGCGAACTTACCAGTTGAAGAGTATGCAGGTAAGCTTTCATGGCGTCTTGAGGGGATCACTTCATTGTGCAAGGGGAAATGGCTAGAAAGGAAACCCCACAAATTAAAGAGACGAGAAACCAAATTATCAAGTTATGCTATTGGGAGGAAGTTGAAGCCATATTTAAAGAGTTTGGAAGATTGGTTTTAAGTTAGAGCCCTTGAACTTTCCACCCAATTAGGAAGTAGTCACGAAGAAGCAGCTATAGAAGTCTAGAAGAGATCTAGAAATATCTTGGATGATCTAGAATGATATGATATTTCTTGTTGGTGGAAGTGAGGTGACCATGCCACCTGAGAAAACTTTCATGTGACTGATTTCCTTCAGAAATTTTTGTGGTCCTTGGTTTCTAGCTAGGACGTGTGTAGGAAGTTTGAAAGAAGTTGGTAGGAGGCACGTGATAAAGGGAGATGCTTTTACCTGGAAACAAACACTTGTCCTACTGGGAGATGCGAGGTTAGGTGAGCTAATCTGATCTTTTGAGGTAAGCTTCTTTTTTTTTATGGAGGTATATGGACGACTTGGTTTCTATTTTTAAAATCTGTTCTTGAAGCGAGGTAAGTTTGCTAATCCTGATCTTTCTTTGGTCAACTTACTTCTTTTATGGAAGTATAGACGACTTGTCGTAGTTACAAAGATTTGTTTGGTTTTTTATTTTTGCAAAATGTTCTTGAAAATAGTTTTTTAAAATATATAGAACATCATTTTAGTTTTTTCTAAAAATTGTTCTTATCATCTAGATTTAGTGTTTTTTATGTTCTTCGTGTTTTTCAAAACAAAAAATTATAAAACAAACATATTCTTCCTGTTTTTCTTAATTTTAAGAATAAAAAATAATTTTAAAAAAACAGCCTAGATATTTTTTACCATCCGTTGTAATGTAAAAATCTCTTGTTCACCACTTCAAGGGTGTAATAGAATTAATATTTTATTTGTTTTTTATTTTTTTAATGTATATACAAAAATGGAAAGAAAAAAATGACATATTTTTGCGTTTGAGGCCTAATTCAAGTGGTAAAGGGGTACAGGAGGTCCCATATTCGAATCCTACGAGGACATATGCATGAATGAATAGATGTAAAAAAATGAGAATTTATTTTCATTTCAATGTTAAAGGAAAATGAAACTAAAAAATTTATCGATAATATTTGTATATTATCCAAGATCGATAATATATTTGTAATATATTATCAAAGGTTAACTTTAAGGGTGTCATAGGATTAGTCGAGTACCGCAAACTAACCCGAACATCCATAGTTTATGCTAAAATTGTATATATAATTCAAAATATTTCTTTTACTGCTATTTTAAAATATTAGACATGAGTTATCAATATTCTCCCCCATATGCGATGGTTTCTTTTGTATACCAGTCTTGTAATCCGTCGGGACCCTCTTTTTTTTCTTTTTCTTTTTTTTTTGAGGGTGGACCCTCTTATTTTTTGTTTTATTATATTTTTATGAAAAAATAAATGACTTAACCTTAACAAATTGCAATCATGTTGTATGTTATATCTCTAAATAAGCTTATATAGGTATCTTCAATTAGGGATAAAAACATCCTTATATGAAGGTTATAGACATCTACAACCGGGTTTTGGCACAATTTGAGTGGGGACAACGCGCCTTCTACTAGTTCAAGCCTCATAACTATAGGGGAAATTTTTATAAACTATCCCTTATTAGAGTTTCTTATAGTTGTATTAGGCTTTAAGTGAAACTCAACCAAAATCTAATTTATTTCATTATAATTAAATTCTTTATGTCTAAAAATGAAACTTAACTGTAGTTGAGTAAAAAGATAAATGCATTATAAAAATAATGAAAAAATGGAATGAGAAAAAAGTGGTAAGCTAATGTTTTTGGAGGCAAACAAAGGTGAAATTGTAAATACCATATTCTATTAAACTGAGAACCATACTCTATAAGCATTTATACAAAACACTTCAGAACTTTTACCAATTCAAGACTTTCTTCGTCAACTTTTGTAATGGAATGCGTCTTCAGCGACTGCGATTTGGCTTCCTTTTGTTTCGACTCAGGGAGTTCTTGACCGTCAACATGCCCATACCACACACCTTGCGAGTGAAACCGGTGCGGGTGTTCAAATGTGAACCCGCTAACACTGACACATCCTCTTTTACATGGCAACTAGCAGACATGCCACGAGAATGCATTTCCTCCTTAGAAATTTCATCATCAAATATTTTTATGTTAGTTTGGGGTCGAGGCCATTTGCCGAACAAGCTCTACCTTTTTAATACAATTTTTAGCCAGTATACTGAGTGTCCACACACTAGCGGACTACTTTTCAAAGAGTTCTTCTTGCTTCCTTTCCCTTGACCACCGGTGCATTTCCGGGGTTGCGACCAAACGACCGGGAGGGCTTACCCGGGAGACCCATGTGAAGAAAGAATCAGATGAATTAAAAACCCAGAGTGATTATTCAAAAAATGCTCTAGATAGTTGCAGTCACGACTCACCTCTCTCATTTCCCACCAAACTTCATTCAATCCCTTTTTTTTTAGTTTTTGCAAATTTTCACCCTCATTCAATCCCCCTTCTATCTCAGTTCCCACCCTTATTCAATCTCGAAGCAAATTCCCTATACCAATTGAAAGTTGATCTTCCCCATAAATGGTATTTCCATCTTCAACCTTCAACGGGCAGCTTGTTTTATGTCCTCCATATCTCACCAATTTTCCTACTTTCTTGTAATATTCTCTCACCATTTTTTAAAAAAGCGTATTCTCCAAAGTCCTACAATTGCTTATGCGATTGCTAACTAGCGAAAAGGTGCTAATTTTTTACTACGGTGTTGGAATTTTGATGGCATTTTTTGAGTTTGGGCAAGGGCCTTGTTCTTGATTCTTGATTTCTTCTTTTCATATTTGTATTTGTTGTTGAGAGAGAATTTTTCATATTCAGATTTCCTCTGAATTCTTATTTCTATGAAAGTGAATTTTGCTATAGATTAAAGAAATTTGTGGTTAAGGGGCAATTAGGGTCTTAGAGAATGGTCCTAGGTAGAGGCCCTTATTTTTGTTACCAAGTAAATTTTTATTACATATACTTGAACTTCAGCACACACATTGCGGCCCTTAATACTTATTATTACTTCTTCCCCGGGGCCTCAGAAAATATCAGGAACCCGCCTTTATTTTTCAACTATTGGAAGCATTCTTATCCTTTACCAAGCCTTCTTTCTCCAAGCGAGGAGTTTGGTGATGACTTTGAATAAATCACCACATATCTTTCCGCACATCAGATGGAGCTTCCATGTGTTCATGGAGGTTTTTGAAAAGACGGATAAGACGATTGCCCCTTATCACTCATCGGAGATCACAACTCCGATAGCCTCCTAAAATCTGAAATGATGCATTGAGAATACTCTGTGTGAAATTAAGAGCATCCTCATTGCCTCCCACTCCATGCGTAGTGTGTAAAAGCGCTCCTTCGGGTATCATCGATTTGAAAGACTCTTTGCTTGATACCGTTTGCTCGAGAGCTCCCAAGATCCTTGACAGTCGAGGAAATAAACACGATTTGCTAAGAATATTCTTTTGCAAACATAGCCTTATGGTACCTGGCGACTTTTTCAAATCTAGCTCCTCCCAATCTTTCATCACTCACCGGTGGAACTTAGAAACCTCAGAAATCTTACAGGGAATCTTCACGAGAAGGCGGGTGGTAGAGCTTGCAGCTATTACCCGCATGTAACCTAGACTTAATCTAATAAATCTTTGACTTGTACTTGCCATAAGCCAAAATTGATTCTCCCATCAAATTTCTCAACATCAAACTTCATCGCTGACATTTTTATTGTCGAGGAACCACTGGCTCTAATACCACTTGTTGGGGGAAAAAAAAAACCCCGAGATCAACCTTGGCAAAATATCAACTAGAACAAAAGAAATAAAAAGACACGAGGATTTATGAAAAACCCCTTTGCAGAGAAAAACACCACCAGTCGACCAAAGGCAAAATCCACTATGTAGTAAATTTGTACAATTACATAGATTTTCACTTTACTCACCATAGAAAACCGATGTTACCAATACAAGAGAAAATACAAACAGAACAACAAAAGTGTTTACCACTATTCAAAGATAGCTACACTATAAATCCCGTATTAAACCCGAGAAAGACCCACCCTTGCTCTTTCTCACAATTTTCTCTTCTACCTTACTCTCCTCTCCTCTTTCTTGGAATGATTTCCTAAGCTTCTCACTTGCCTATATATAGGTCAAGAGGAGAAGACATCTTACTCAAAACATGGAACCTAGAAGAAAAACAGGGAGACATGCTTTCATGTTTCAATTGTAACATGCTATATACTCTTTTGCTTGCCATCTTAAATATATTAAAGCGAGGTAACAATCTATTAAGGCAATAATTAAAAATTTTCAACAATTATTTTATCATAGAAAAAAAAAAAACTTTTTCCTATTCAACAAGTTATGAGGACAAGAGCTATAAAGGGATTTGATTCTATAAATAGTTCGATCCTCAGTGATTACATGGAATCTCTTGAACTACTCTTCAATACGAGGGCTTACAACTGAATTACAAATACAATCCAATTCTTGTCAACTCCATTCCTTCTCAATGAATCTTTGTCACACATTCAACTCCTGTCCTCCCTTTAATAACTTCACCAAAACTAGCTCCAATTCTTCTCTCAGGAATATTGCTCACTACAACAACCGACCCTCTTAGATTTACATCAATAATCTCAAACAATCTCAAGAAACCTTCAAATTTACAGTCAATTGCAGCAAAATCAATGTTCTTAAACTCCATGATCATCGCCTCACAGGAAGTTTTCATACACAAGAGCTCAACCGCATCTTCAAGATCATAGCAAGGAGTTTGAGCTCGTAAATTTATATCTTGAAGTTGATGAAGAATGCAGGCGAATCGAGCTTTTCGTATGTGCAGCTACTGCAAGTGCAATTGTTAATGGATTGATGCCTTGATGGGAAGTGACTTGCACCATTGGTACAGCTTGGTTTCCTGCAGCTAAAGCTGATATAGACTCCATGCATTGGGGTTGAATGATATTTCTTGTTCAAGAGTGCAATCTTCATCGGTAAAATTGGGTCTTGCTGAAAAAAAATAAGAATGAGATAAAAGATAATAAGAACCCTAGGAAGTGTTTTTACTTAGAAAGGGCATGAATATGGAAAGGAAAATGAACTGATGGTATTATATCAAATTTAAGGCTCCCTAAGAAAGCCTTGGAACTCGAAAAGTTATAAGAAAAGAAAATAGACCATGAAAATTAAAAAAATGCAGAGCAAAATATTAAAGTGAGTTTTAAATTTAATGAATTAATTTTAGAAGTTTATTAAAATTTATTTTATATGTTTCTTTGTCAAATAGGACAGAAATTAAAATATGTAAAATTTTTAGGAATTTCAATTATATTTATTTCTTAAATTTTTTAGAATAAAAATCAAATACAAGAAAATTATTTTTATATTCGCCCTAACTTACAGATAGCAAGAAAATTCTTGGTACTTTCTGGATTTAAATGGAGCTTAGATTTTACATACTATGTTATTTTTCTTGCCCACTTTAATAGAAAATATACTTCCTTTATAGTGTCTTATCAAATATGTAATTTTCTTTTCCAAATGGTGTTGGGTTGTCCCACATCGGTTGTGGAAGGGGTTGATGATGAGTTTATAAGTGCGAGGGAAAACCTCATCTCATGAGAAATTTAGCTTTTACTGCCCAGGATTGAGAAGGCGAGATCACCTAACACTATTAGAACCAGTTATCAACAAGTCTCGGTCCATCCCGGGAGCGGGTTGTCGCTCCTCCCGACAAGGCGTGTGTGAGGGGTTTGTTGGGTTATCCCGCGGTTGTGGAAGGGGTTGGTGATGAGTTTATAAGTGTGAGGAAAGCGCCGTCATGAAGGCTAACTTTTTGGGATTGAGAAGGTCCAAGATCACTAACAAATGGTATATCTAATATTCTAATAGCACCCATTCTCTCTCTTTTAGTAAATGATACGTAATTTAAAATCAAAACTAGATTGTATGTATATGATCTCAATTAACTGTTCTAGATAGTTTTCAAAGTACCCCAACACCTTCTGCTAGATTTATTGGAGGAACAAATAATGAAAGTAAAAATAATTTTGCCAACAACCAAACAGATCAATAAAAGATAGTAAGAACCCTTGGAAGTGTTATTACTTATAAAGTGCAAGAAAATGGTATCTGATCCTTTTTTTACCTTTTGGGTAAAATCATACTTAATTTTACACCAAAACTAGATTGTATTCATACGATCTTAATTTACTTTCATAGATAGTTCAAGAGGTAACTTACATTATCTTCAGCTGGATTTCTGGAGAAACAAATTAATCCAAAATAAAAACTAATTTTGATAGCAACCAAACAGAAAATCATAGTTTCATTTCTAAACAAACCAAAAACAGAAAAACTCAGATTTTCTCCCACAGCTACCAAAAACTGGAGATATATAAAACTTCCAAGAAAATAAAGATGAGAAATTGCAGTTGAAGAAATTGTGCAGGTAAGCCTGCATAGCATCTTGAGAACCACTTCACATTGTACTAAAGAAAGAAAGTACAGAAAATCAGAAAATTGGAATGGAATTATAAATGGAGGGATTCAGGGAAACTCCAAGCAAGATGATTACTACTTTGGACAAAGGGGGTGCCATGGCCATATATATATAGAATATAGACCTGGAGGGCAGTTTTCCACCTAATTCCTCGAATTTTTAATGTAACTTTTAGATTCAGTGAAACTTTATTCCCACCCAATGAGGAAGATGCCATTGATACGTGGCTATCATGTGGAGTGAAGTCATTGGCCTCATAAAGTACTTTCATGTGAATAATTCCATAAAGAAGGAATTGAAAATATTTGGGTGTCCATATCTCATAGTTTTATAGGACATGTGTCTTAGGGAGTAAGTACAGTTGTCCAGTGATAGAGATGTTGGTAGTGAGGAGGTGGCTTTGGGAAGTATGGGGTTTTGGATGAATTGAGCTTACATCGCATCACAGCAGACTATGGTGATGCCCTGCATACAATTATTTTGGTGACACCAACTTTACAGTTGTCTGGGCATAATTATTAGACCTTTTGGGTATCTGCAGCTTGACCCATTTGAACCGTTTGATTGGGATTCCTAAAATAATTTGATGATATCATTTAAAGCAAAAACTAATAATTTTTTAGACAGTAAATTAAAAATAATTGAATTTTAGGGTCTATTTGATTTCTTTTTTTGAAAACTATTTTCTTTTTTAAAAAACAAAAAGAAAAAGGAAAATATGATGAATAGTGATTCTTTTTTTTTTGTTATAATAAACATAGAAAACACAAAATTTAAAAATAATAACAGTTTTTAGAAAATATTAAAATAATATTTTCCGTGTTTTTAAAAACTGTAACACCCCAAATTATACCTTGACAGTTTTATAACATGTTGAGGGTGTAATACAAGTTAAAAGTTAAAGTTTTCGGAAATAATAATGCTAAAAATAAAATAAGTAAAATCCGGAATTAATCTAAGGGTCAAGGGTAAATTAGTAATTTACAGGCGAGGACAATTTACATAAGATCATAAAACTATATACTTGATTAGAATATATGAGAAAAGAATGTGTAAATGAAAGGGAATATGAGGACTTAAATGCAAAAATGGGTAATAAATCACAAAAGTCATTTGCCAAGAAACATGACCTTAGCCATGTATGAAGTGGATAAGACCACATTTTGATACGGCAATTTGGGCAGTGTCCCATTTGAGCTAGGTCGGAGTTGAGAGAGAAAGAGGAGAATGAAGAGAAGAAGAAGAGGGGAAGAAGAAGGGAGAAGCACGTAACATATGGATACTAGTTTGAATCGCGTACATATAAGGATTTGTGCAGATATTTGATGAGAAATTGTGTTTTGAGTTTGGGTTTCCTATTATTTGTTGGTTAGGAATTCTCCTACCTCCAACAATGAAGTTGATTGGTTTAGTTTATTTTTTGGAGTTTCTCTAAGTTGTTATATGGTTGTTTGGTTTGGATGTGGTCCTCAATAGAGGAAAAAATTGTATAAAGAAAATGTTGGGTTTAGGGGGAAATCTTTGTCCGTTTTTAAAAACTCATGTTTTGTTTTTGGCCATGTCATCAAATTGAGTGATTCAAAATTCTAGGCCATTGAAACACAGGAGAACAAATTTCCATGAAACCAGGTGTATACAAATTTGGATCATTGCCTGAAATTCATCAAAGGAGCCTAGGTGCATGACACGGTTGGTTCCTATTTGGACATTAAGAGTGATCCTATTGTTTAGGCCATAAGTTGAGTTTCGCTCATCAATTGAGTGATTCAAAGTGCAAGGTAAAAACTAGACTTCTAGGAGAACAATCTCCTTAAAATAGGTGTATGAAATTTGTACCCTATTACACCCAGAAATTCGTCAAATGGGAGCTAGGTTGCATGACGCCAGCCATTACATTTTAGTTATGTTTGGACATTAGAGTAGTCCTGATTTATTTTAAGCCATATGTTGAGTTTCACTCATCCAAATTGAGTGATTCAAAATTTTGGGTAAACTAAACTTCTAGGATAACAAATCTCCTTGAAATAGGTGTCTTTAAATTTGGACCCCATTGGACCTAGAAAATTTGTCTAAAAGAGACTCTATTTGTAAGAAATATTTGATAATATATGGAAATATATGAAAATGCAAAGATAAGAGTAAATGATCATAAATATCACATATGATTATTTGGATAACAATAAGTGTCGGGGATATGAATATGTAGTGAAAATGAGAAAAAAATGGATTATGCGCTTAGAACCTAGTAAGAGGATGGGTGGACATGTCTATTAGGGATAAAAGTCTACCCGATTATCTTGATCGGTTGGCGTTAGGTCATTCTGACACATTCGGGTCCTTAAAGGTCGTTTGTCCGTACTGATGATAACGGTAGCGCCAGGTCACTTATAGGAGTCATTGTCTCATTACAATGATAACAACATGTCGAGTCCTTATAAGGAGTCATTATCTCGTATAATGATAACGGGGCCTTTGAAATTGAAATTATAGTTCGTTATCTGCATCCTGATGATAACAGCCTTCGGGTCGCTTATAGTTTACCATGTCGAAACACAGGTATATACGGAGCATGAAACATAAAAACAAGCTGACAAAGAATAATAAATGATTTGAATATGATAAATGACATGATATGAAATGATATGAGAAGCATAGCACTACTAATAATGATGACAAGTACACTATGATATAAGAACAAGAAACAAAGTGTAAAATGACACAAAAAATGTATATGAAACGATGATAAGAAATGAAACATGATATGTTAAGTAAGTATGATATATGTATAAGCATGTGTAAATGATATGTATGAAATATGTATAAGCATGTGTATAAGTATATGATATCATTAGAAGTATATGCATATGTCTAAAAGTGTGATAATCCTTATTAGGGCGTGAGAGTATTATTCCTGAGGCTATAGCCTTAGCAGGGGTGTTTCATCCGTGTAGGTACAGAAGAAGGAAACAGAAGCCAGGACAATCTGCATCAGCAATCAGGGTCAACGCAACACTAGGTGTCCACTGAGGACCTTTTCGGTCTATTTTGTATATGTTTTTGTTCTTGTAAACAATGTAAAGTTTGTATATGTTGAACACTCCCATTTATAGAGTTTGAATATATTTTGTCCAGTTACTCTGGGATATGTCAAGTTAAATGTTTAACAATATATGAATGAACAAGTTTATAGTAAACAGGAAAGGAAAAAGAAAAAGAAAAAGACACCCTCATCTGACATCGGGTGCCGGGTTGAGGGCATCACAAAAATTATTCTCAATAACAGTTTTCAAAAACATGAACCAAATAAGCCCTTTGAATCCTATTTTTGAAAACTAGTTTTGTGAACCATTTTTTGAAAACACAAGAAAACTGTTAGTGTTTTTTATGTTTTTTTTTTTTTTTGTTTTCCTTGTTTTTAGAATAAAAACATTTTTAAAAACAGTTTTTAAAAGGAGGGTAAACAAGATAGGCCTTTATTGTTTTTATCCTGTTTTCCCTTATTATATATCTTCATTTTTTTAATTGGAACTCCACTATTGCTCAATCTCTTTTATCCTAATTATAATTTATGATGAAAATTAAATACACCATTTAATGTTTAAATATATGTTTTAAACTAATTTTATCAACTAGCCTCGTTTTCTCTCTAACTTTCTCGTTTTTCTTTTCTAACCACTCACTCATCTTCCTCTACACCTCTTTTTACCAATTTTTTTTTTTAAAAAATTTATTATTATTCCACATAAATCTAAGTTTTATTTTGTTTTTTGTGATTTTATCATGTACCATGAGGTTTGTTTTTGTAGAGTCTTATAACGACGTTTTGTTTTTCGTCGTCTTATTGCGGTATTTTATTTGTGTGGGGACAATTCAAACAAGCAAAGCATATATATTCAATCAGGCAAGACAACAAACCAGATTATAATCCTCAGTATGTTGCAAAACTTCGAGTCATATGTATTTTAGTCACTACTTAGCGTGTAGACTTTAAGCGAGGTTTATTTGAAAAGAAATCAATTGTTGCCATATGTTACATAAGGATAAGCATATATGAATTGTCATTGTTCGTTGACGCACTTCTTTACTAATCAATTTATACGTTACTTTACATATACTTGGTTTCTTCTATTTCTCATTTGATTGTTATTAGTTTCATTTTTTTATATTTATTCATTTGCATATTATATTGTAGTGCTGTTCTCGATTTGAACATGATTATCTTGTAATGTTTATCCCACTTTTACTATTTGAGTCAGGGACTTTTATGTTCAATTATTTTTATGAATAATGATATATATTAGATTTTTTTTTTTTTTTTGGCTACCAAAGGAGTAATAATAAGATATTAACAGAGTTAAATCAAAGTTATATAAAAATTGAAAGCACGATCCTATTTTGACCAATAAAAAAATTTTAGATCGAGTTAAAGGGTTTCGAGTTATTCAAACTAGTTAGAGTGATACAAATTCTTTAGAGATCAATCTCACCATTTTTTAGAAGATTCCGTCATTAATTATTTATATAAATAAATCAGTTTAAACTTTAAATCTTAAAAGGGATAAGCTTAGTTGGTGTAAATGTGTAATGTATTGGGGTGGAATTTCTAAATAGTCCCTAGTTTGACTCTCCTCCGAGTCTCGTGGGATTAGTTAAGAAGCACGCAAGCTGACGAACATACATAATTATCAAAAATAAATAAATCAATCTAGATTTGGCGAAAAAGAGGGTTGATGGAGCTAAGGAGTTTTTTTGGCAAACATAGTGTTAAAGTACTCTAAAAGCCATCACCTATAGCACTTATTGTACGTCTTATATTCATTTATAATAAACGCATCTTCATTTCTTTGATATTCATTTAATATATGAATTGTTAGCGATCTTAATCAAATTAATAAAGTCTTGATACATTACATGGCATAAAAGGAAATCATGATTGTGATCATGATAATGAGATTCCTATTATGTGTAATTATGTAGTATCTAAACTATCCCTAGTCATAGGATCAACAAGATTGGACATTGTTGATTCGAACAGACTAGCACATGTTGTACTCCTTGATATGATCAAGCAAATGATCTAATAAACTGTGATCATCGTGATGATTAGAGTAGACATGTGGATGCTTGCTAAGAGTAGCAAAGTTAATCGGAGACCCGCTATGAGACAATCATATAGATTATCTATTCTAACATCAATGATAGTCTCATCATAGCAATGAATTGCATGCTTAAAAAACCAAGGAAAGAGTGTTTTTTTGAAAAATGGCAAAAATAGTAAGATTTCCGAAATGGTTCGGGAAGAAGCAGAATTTTTCACAGATCTCGGATGACAAGCGGACTTCAGATTTGGACCGTCTCGCCCGAGAAGTCTAGTGACCCAAAAGAAATTCGTTGCATTCCGAGACAGTCGGATTTTTCACGATTTTCGAGGTAACGGACGTCTAGTGACCCCCAGGGACGAGATTTTTATGAGAATCTCGAGAGTTAGGAAATAACTCAAGTTAATTTCATTTAAAATAAATTGAACTTGAACCGAGACGAAAATAAATTGTTTCGGGGCGGCTTGGGCCGGAGCTAGGCGTGGACCGGCTGGGCGCTTTGTGGGCCTTGTCTTTAAAACTAAAGATAAGTTAGAAAATCATATGGGAGGAAGAGGAGCGAGATTTTCTCTTTGGGAAAAGAAAAGAACCCGTAGAGAGAGGAAATGAGAGGGAGGAGAGAGGCTTCTCTCTCCGATCTGTAAAGACCCCAGGTGGTCGGATCGTCGGGCGAGACTTAAAGTCAAAGTGCTCGTCGAGAAGCTGACGGCGTGGACAGCGAAATCAAAATTTTCATCAAAATTCACGGCGGAAAGTTCCCGGAGGCCGTGGGTTTCGAACCACAGGTCTTGCCCGAGAAGGTTTCGTCTTAGCTCAGAGGTAGGGAACCTTCTACTCGGGGAATTTGGCCCCTCCATCTAAGAGTCGTTTTTGGTTTGGTTGCAGGCCTTATGGGCTATTTGGATGGCATTTAGAGAACCAGAAAAAAGCATTTTTCTAGATTTGCATTCGTATGGGCCTCCAACTGGGGGCCACATAACTTTCTCGTCCGAACTCCGATTCACTTGTCCTTGGACTCTATGGAAAGCCCTTTGATTCACAGGAATTCATGCATATATATAACTTAATGCAATTTAGACTCATATTATGTCATAAAATGACGAAAAACAGTAGGCCCCTAAGGATTACCTTGTAATCCTTTATTCATATGAGGCTTCCAACTTTGGACAACCATAACTTTCACAAAGTCCGAGACTCCGGAGTTGTGTGTTCTTGGACTCACGTAAAACCTTGAGTCTAGAATCACAGCCATATGCCTGCGAATGGCATTTGGTACCCACATATTTTCTGAAAATTTAGTGTAGAACAAGTGTGCAAATTGCTTGATTTATGATGACTTCGTGTGGTCTAATACATTGGGGGAGGTGTTGGTGTATGTTGGTTTGGTGATTATATGCATGTTAATATAATTATCCATGATGCTTGAGAAATGCATGAGTTTGTATGATTGAGGCCATTACATGGCTTATTTGTAAGGCTACTTGTAGACTTGATATGTCCTAATTAGGCTAGAAGTTAAATTATGCCGTTACTTCAGTGGTAATGAAAAGCATGATGTCAATGTATTCGTGTATTGATATGTTGGCATGAATCGTGTGAATTAATTGGAATTTTATGTGTTCATTGATATAACTTTCCAATTGATGCATGGGTTGAAATGCATGAGTAGGCATGTACATATAAAACTCATATATATATGTAGCATGGTGACAGGCAATGGCATATTGCCTTGCATTTATGCGCAAGTACATCGCATGAAATAGGTGTGAGTGCATGGGAAAATCAGCATTGTGTTTGGTGTTGATGTTAGTTTCGGTCTAGGGACAAAGTCCTAAAAGGTCGCATGAATGATCGGAGGTTGCCTAACGTGGCTTTTGAGACAAAGCGGTTTTATCGAGGAGTATGTCCGATAAATTATATCGGGTTGTCCACAAATTTGCTCCAGTATGTCCAAATAAATAAATTATATCGAAGTATCCACAAATTTTATCGGGTATGTCCAATAAAAATTATATCGGAGGGTTGTCTAATAAATTTTGATATCGGAGATTGTCCAATGAGTTTTCAAAACAAAAATCTTTTGTTTTGAAAGCGTTTTCCTAATACATGGCATATTACTGCATGTTGAGAGAGTCGGTGAGGACTTGAGTACGGGGGGATCATGAGGAGTAGCATCTCATTCATGTCATGTAGATTCCATTCTAGGATTGACATAATCGTGATTGGAATGTGCTTGTTGCATGACCATTGCATTTGCACTTAGGTGGGGAGTAGCCCTCTTAGGATTTCACTCTGCTGGGCATTGCTCACCCAGTTGTGGGACCCCCTTTCAGGTACAGGGGATGTGTAGGGAGATGGTGCTCACTAGAGGCCGATAATGAGAAAGAAAGCCCGGTTATTGGCTTTGTTTATATTTTAATAAAACATGTATTAGAATTTCTTGAATTTTTGATATGTTTTGTATAAGAATGGTGTAAATTTAAACTCTTATGGACCATGGTCCCTATAGTCATGTGCTTATATGTTTGAGTATGGATAAATGGGCCTTTATGTGGCCATTACACTAAATGTGGACCGGGTGTGGTCGTTGTATAATATTAGGACGGTACTTGTAATTGCATAGGTTGTATTTTTGGGTAGAGCTCCCGGGTACAAAGAGACTACGTTCGATTTTTGTTAAATCTAGGTCGAAGGGGGCTCGATGGTGTCTTGTCGGGTTACGGAGCATCCCTGCCAGTGGGTTGACGAGTTGTGTGATTTTTGAAGATTTGGGCGTCGTAGGTCTGAAATATCGAGCATATGCATCGACTACCTGGGAGAAACTGAGGACATGGGCTTAAGGCCTTAGCTGTTGTGGTGAAATTCATACCGTCATGGCTTGGTGTTAGAACAGGTTCATGAATTACCTAGTGCTTGGTGTATTTGATGTTGGCGTCACAGCGTGGCATCAGGTATGAGTATGTGATTACTGGGACTCGATGGGCATGGGGTTTAGACCACCATTGCATTCATCTTGTGTGATTCATGTTGTGCTACATGATGTATGTTGCGTGATTGTGTTTTAAAAATTACGTCAATTATATACATGTGAGTAAAATGTATGTAGGGAAAAGATGAACACTAGGGTTAAGAAAACATAGCATAAGAGTTCGAGAAAATGGATGAAGCAGGAATAGTTCAAGATATTGATGTACATTAGTGGTTGGCATGTGTGTCTTGCTAAATAGACAATGAGATAAATCTTGACCTGGGCTAGAAGGTTGGAAAATCATTGAAGGTGAATTCTCCTCTAGGAACAAGGGGTGAGTGTTTGTCGGATATGTTAGGATTATAGGAGTTAGAGATCTCAGAGATTCTACTCACTATGGACTAAGGTTTATGGACATGTCGGGTTTGATGTCATCCTCGGGGATGGGCGGTTGTGGCACCGAGTTGTCGTGACAATGATCGTAGGAGAGTTACTGCCTACACAAAGGACAATAATTGTGTTATGTTTCCAGGGGATAAGCGCGATGTTTTACCTTATACTGTATACGAGTCTAGGTGGCATGGACAGTTGATAGGTTGGCTAGCAAGCCTTACCCTGGAGTTGGGTCTACCTCGGGTGGTTTGTGAGTATGAGGATGTCTTTCCGGATGAACTACCGGGATTACCTCGGCCGCAGGGGATGAACTTTGTTATTAAGTTACACCCGCATTGCGTTGCCCATTTCATGACTCCAGCAGGATGGTGCGAGTTGGAGTTCTTGAGGAACTTTCAAGGTCGGATACATGATTTATTGGGCCGGTTTCATTAGACCAGTACTTCACCTTGCAGAGCATTTCCGGTTCTGTTTGTGAAGAAGAAAGACAAGACCACGCCGACTGTGCGTTGACTACGACAGTTGAGCAGGGGTTTGATCGAAATCGGTATCCATTACCGAGGATTGATGATTTGTTTGATCAACTGAGAAGGGCACAAGTCTATTCCAAGATAGATCTCCGTACCGGGTATCATCAGTTGAGAGTTAGGGAGGCTAACATCCCTAAGGCGGGTGTTGAACCGCAGTATGGGCATTTCGGAGTTTCTGGGTGATGCACTTTGGGATTGTGAATGTGGGTGGCATTCATGGATCTGTGCATAGGGTGTTCAACCACTGACCAGGAATCAGTTAATTTATAATCTTTGTTGATGACACATCTTGATCTACTCAGGTGAGGAGGCATAGAGATCGCCCAGAGTTGTTCTCAGGGCTTTGGGGGCATCGGTTGTGCGCGAAATTCAACAAGTAGCTGAATTTTAGGCGACATAGGTGAGATTCTTGGGGCACCGCAATGTGAGCCTGGGGCATGGTGGACCTGAGGTCAGGCCCTTGGTGGGTTCGGAGGCCCGAAGTCGTCTTGAGATATGCAATTTCTTGGGATGAAGTGCACAGATGCTACGAGGGGTTCGTCGAGGAGATTTCTCTAGACTAAGAGCTTTTTATGGCGACGCGACCCGAAGGAGGTTAAGTTCTAGTGGGGTACGACACGGCGCGAGAAGGCATTCCGGAGGTGAAGAGGAGGCTGCCCGGCTCCTATTCTGATAATCCCGAAGAGGGGACAGAGGTACACAGTGTATCATGATGCCTCGAAGGTCGGACTGGGATTCGTTTTGATGCAGTCCGGGAGGGTTGTAGCTTATGGTTCCCGCCAGTTAAAGAATCATGGCGAGTCGCCACACCGCGACATGGAGTTAGCGGCCATAGTCTTGCCTTGAAGATTTGGCGCCATTACTTTATCTGCGATTGAGCATTTCGAGGTGTATTTAGATCCTGGTGCGAGGAAATACATCTTCCGCATAGCGGGACCTTAATATGAGACAGCGCGGTGGATGGAGTTCCTAGAGAGGATTATGACTACCTTGCATTTACCACTACTGGTAAGAAAGGAAAATATGGTGGCTAATGCTCGGTCAAAGTCACGCGAGGGGGCGTAGCTGAGTATAACTTCCGAGTGGAGGATTGCGGGTGTGGGACCAGGTTCGAGACTCTGATGCGACAAGCGAGGCTCGAGATGCGTTGGGGGAGTGGTAGCTGCAGGTCCACATTGGTCGGTGAGTTGAATCCCAAGGGACGGGGGCCGCGAGATGGGTGTCCATCAGGACGGGATCTGATCGGGGCACAAGTGGCGAGGGAGTGGGACCATTGCAACGGATGGTAGTCTTGTTATAGAGGGCGGTAGTGGTTACCCGGTCGATTGAATCGGGAGGAGATCCTCAAGGAGTTCCACTGCTCCCGATTTTCTATGCATCCAGGTGACACGAAGATGTATCGTGATCTTCGTCGCCAGTACTACTGGAGCGGGATGAAGAGACACGTCGGGGATTTTGTTCAACGATGTCTCACGTGTCAGCATGTTAAGGCTGAGCACTAAAAACCAGCAGGGCTACTCCAGCCATTGAAGGTGGCTGAGTGGAAGTGGGAGCATATCACAACGGATTTTATGACCCACTTGCCACGGACATCGCGGAGGCATGACATGGTATGGGTGATAGTGGACCGGCTCACGAAGTCTACACATTTCCTAGCCGTGCGGATGAAGCCTTCATTGGAGTGCGTAGGTTGTATCACGAGAAGGCTTGTCGGCTACATGGGTACAGTGTCCATACTCTCGAATAGAGACCTAAGATTTACAACACACTTTTGGAAGAGCTTCCAGGCCATGGGGGCAGCGGTGGCGGTGAGCACCACCTTCCGCCCCGTAGACGGATGGTGTCGGAGGAGGACCATACATATTTTAGAGAGGACATCTTCTGCGAGCATGCGTCTGGATCATTAGGGTAGGCTGGGAAGAGCACTTTCCCTTGGTGGGTGTCGCCTACAACAACGATTTATTAGGCGGTATACGGATGGCACCCTATGGGGCGTTTGTATGGGGTATGTTGATCACTGTTCTTTGGAGGTGGGGAGAGGCTCCATCGCGGTCTGATCGATTAAAGACACCTCGGAGGAAGGTGGGTTTGATACGGCAATCTTCTCTCACGGCTCGAGAGGCGATGAAGGAACTCTTGTGATGAGGCGACGTCGGCCCCTAGAGTTCAGGTTGGTGATCACGTCTTCTTGAGAAGGTGATGCACATTAGAGGAGTGGTCGGGGTTCGACCGACGAGGGGGGCGTCGCCCGGGATTCAGCCAGGGCACTTTGAGATACTCGAGAGGGTGGGCACTGTAGCGTACTGTTTGGCACTACCGCCGAGCTTATCAGGTGTCCATGAAGTGTTCAAGTCTCGTACTCCGGAAATATACTCGGATCCGACTCATGTGGGGATTAGCAGGGGAGAAATTCTGATTGGCTCTGTGGATGGGACCTTCGTGGAGGGACCATGTGTATCATGGATGGTCGGGATTAGGTTTTGCAACGCAAGACCGTGAGGTAGCTAATAAATATCGGTAAGCAACACCATGGAGTGGAGGAGGCAGCGTGGGAGCGCGAGGACCTGATGCGGATTTTTATCCCTTCTTGTTTAGGGATGAAGAGGTGTAGTCTAATTCGTTTAGAAATTAAATAACTAGTTATATGCATGCCATAGTGCACATACATATGCATGTGAGTTGAAGCTTGATTGTGTGGAATTTCGGGACGAAGTGATTCTTTTAAGGGAAAAAATGTAAAAACAGGGAAAAGTGGTACTACGAAAAATGGCAAAAACAGTAAGATTGCCGAAATGGTTCAGGAAAGCCTGAAAATTTTTTCTAGATCTTACATGATGAAACAGACTTCACCGTTAGATTCATCTCATGAAGTCTAGTGACCCAAATGAAATTCATTGAATTCCGATACAGTCGAATTTTTCACGATTTTCGAGGTAACAGATGTCTAGTGACCCCCAGCGACGAGATTTTTATGAGAATCTCGAGAGTTAGGAAATAACTTAAGTTAAGTTCATTTAAAATAAATTGAACTTGAATTGGGGGCGAAAATAATTGTTTAGGCGAAACAGAGCCGGACCAGAGGCATGGACACGTGGCGCTTTGTGGGCCTTGTCTTCAGGCAAGATAAGTTAGAAAATCGGATGGGAGGGGAAAGGGATGAGGCGATTACCTGGCGGGAGAAAGAAAAGAGCAGTAGAGGGAGGAAATGGCGGAAGTTTAGGAGCGTGGGTTTGAACTTCAGTCTTGGAGAGGTTTGTGGGGACCGACCGGATACCCTTCCGGAGATTCCCGAATTGGTCCCGCTAGTGAGATCATTTGTACGATCACGAGGGAATATCGATGGAACCCCTTTAAGAAGAAAATGAACACGTACATTAATATAATACCTCAATATATATATAAAGATCCTGACCGCTCAAATCCACAAGCCAGAGCCAAATGCTACTTTTGTAGGTCATAACCACAAACACACATGATAAAGACTCATATAAGGTTCAATACTAAGATCGAGCATTCTAGAGTGTTTGCGAATTTAGAGAGTGCAATGAAAATACATAAAGTCGATAAAATAAAGGCGGATAGATAAAGATAGAATGCGCGCAAGCGCCCCTTGAGCAGGTGACGTAGAAAATTTGGCGCGAGTGAGTCTCACGGGTATTTGGACCTAGAAACGGATTTAAACAATAAAGCATTGAGATAATAAATCTCGTGAGTGGCATAATTTATAAGGAAAATAATGTTTTATTTTGAGGAATTCCCTTCTCTCAAGACTAGCGTCATCTTTTGTAAGGTTCCCGTTTGGAATCATTTCACAAAACCAAACTTATACCAAAGTCAACAATATAAAATTCATGCTCAAATTTAACCAACATCATTTGTCAGAACAACTATAACTTTGAATTTATTCTGACATAAATTGAGCATAAAATATATATAACCATCATGTCATAAAAATAATCATGAAAATACAATAGCAGAAAAAGTAAATATTAAAAATGATTTATACCTTACTCGAAACCAACAATGTACGCATTACCATATACCCGCAAGTAAACCGTGATTAGCCAACCTCACGGCAGGTAGCAACTGTAACAACCGGGTAAACCCGACATCCACGGCCGTGAAACAATATATATAACGTTGGATGGAACCAGCAATGTTATAGCATCATTTCACAAAATCTCAAAAATCCATTTCCTAAAACAATAAATTTTCAAAGTGGTTTAAAACGTCAATCCATGTACCAAAATGTTTAAATACCACAAATATATCCACGAACTCAGTAAATTTTCCAAATATTTAAAATGTTGACAAAATCCACATGAAATGATAAATTGTTTATATAAAAACAGATAATTATATTTATGCATAACCAGCCGTTCAATCAATTAAGTTATATATATAATAATTAACCACAATTATATATCATAATAATACCCCAAAGCATTTAAAACATATAGACCACTCACAGACTATAGATGCTCAGTCCGTTGTAATGACCCGTACCAAATAATGCAAGTTTTTAACACGTTTGACCAAGTTTGACTAAGTTTGACCAGATTTGACCAAGTTTGACCAACACTTAGTATGTGGTTAAAGTTGACTTTCAGGATGAATATTTTGGGTTGACTAAGGCACCATCTCGTAGGCCTTGTCGATACGAGTTCATAGACGGGTTGAACATCAAAATCCGACTTACGGATAAAAAGTTATGGCTCCGAGAAGTTCAAACGGCCCGATGTTGTTCGGTGTCAAGTCTGTTTGGGTTTGCACGAAAGCGACCCTAGGCTACATATAAACCTAGTTTTGCGTGCCGATAGAACCCCTTTAAAACACTAATTTTGAGCTCCAAAACCCTAGAAAAACTCCCGAAGACCATGAACATCGGCGTCGTTTGACCCATTCAAACACCCCGTTCAAGTTTCAGCCTGAAGGAGCGTCCGGCCACCACCTTGCACACGCGGCGGCCGGGAGGAGGAGCAAGGTGAGACTTGACTCCGACCCGTGAAATTTGCACCGGCGAGCCGCGGGCCGCTCCCAAATCGGGCGGCCCGAGCGCGACGGCGACCGCCACGCGTGAGTCGCCGGTTTTAAGCTATTTTCGGCCGCGGGCCTACCCATACGTCCCTCCCCCATTTTTGAGACTCTGAACTCATTCCCGTGGTCCTTTTCTTGATTCCTCACCGTTTGAAGATCTGACGAAACAAAGTTGTGTGTTGGATCGAGTTTTCGGCTACCGCGAAACCTTTGGACCAAGGTAAAGTACTAATGTGTTCCTAGTCCATGGGCTCCATTGATATATGGTTTGTGAATTTTGGACGTCGTTTGGTTAGTTTTCCATTTTTTGGTCACTTAGGATAATTACCGAGAAGGTTGGACTGAGATTGAGTACCAATTGGTCAAGTTAGGAAAAATTGAAGATGGATTAGTGAAGTTGGATCTTTTTATGAAGTATTGGATGGTTCAATTTAGAAATTAACTCCCCGAGGTGAAAATCCCAGAATTTTGGTCACCCAGATACATAGAGCATAGTATAGTGAACTGTCAAAGTTCAATTTAGATAGTTTCAAAGTTCTAAGAATTATTATAAGACATTTGGACTGTTCTGACTGTCTTTGGTTTAGTTATTGGGCCAGTGTTATTTTATTATAATGGGGCACTCACGGCGAGCACAGGAGGCGAGCCTCTGAGGCGGTGTTTATCGGTAGTACGTGAGTGGATTTATATGTTTTCTTGCTTTGGGGTATTATTATGATATATAATTGTAGTTAGTATTATATATATAACTTAATTGATCGAACGGTTGATTATCATAAATATAATTATGGGGCTACTATAAGCAAAGTTATCATTTCATGTGAACTTTGTCAACATTTCTAAATGACTGGAAATTTTATTGAGTTCATGGATTATTTATTGTATTTAAACGATATGGCCTGTACATGGATTGGTGCAAACCGCTGAACTATTGTTTTAGAAATAGTTTTTGAGCTTGTGAAGGTATTATAAACCGATATCGTTAGGCCTGCCTGTGGTAGATGCGTGGATTGCTGAAGTTGATGTGTACCATATAGTACGGAGGTTCGGTCGATTACCTATATTATAGTGCTTGGGTTTGCCACGTGGTCGGGTTTGAGAAGGTTTTATTGGATTGCCACGTGATGGTCGGGTTTACCCGAAGGTTTATTAGGTTGCCACGTGAGGTCGGGTTACCGAAGGTTTATGATGGGTATATGGTACGGTACATTGTTGGTTTCTGAATAAGGTATAACCATTTCAATATTATGGTTATGGTATTTTCATGATTATTTTTACGACATGATGGCTATATATACTTTATGCTCAATTGTTATGTTGTGAATAAATTCTGGCTATAATTTTCTTAATAATCATGTCGGTTAAATTTTTGAGCATGAATTTCATATTGTTGGACTTGGGTAAAGTTGGGTTTTTGAAAATATTTCACGAGGGAACATAAGAAGTGGACGTGAATTTCTTTGGAAGAAAGAAGATGACCGAAAATAAAAGCATTGTTTGCTTATAAGTATGTCACTCACTAAGACATTTAAACCCATCTCATAACCCTACATCTGCTGTCTACATTCCACAGGAGTAGGGCGGTCGTAAGGGCTGCACACCTCGCCATCTACCGCTCTTTTACGCTACGAATTATGATGCTATCCCCCATCTATGCTGTCTTTGTTAGCTGAACTTATTTATCTTCATTTGTACTAAGGGTCGCAAATACTCTTCACAGAATACTCGATAATGATGTGAACTCTTATAGTCCACCAATAGCTATGTTTGTAGTTATGACACACACCTTAGATAGGTTGGACGTGGATTTAAGTTGTTGTGGATTTTCCTATATGGTGAGGTATTGTGGTATTGCATGTGTTTGCCTTTGCTTTCTTAGGTGGGGTCCCATTGTGTGGCCATTCCTGGGGTTGGCTAGTAGATTTCACTAGGCGGGACCGCCCCAGGGGATTCTGAGGGGGTGCTCCGAGAGGCTCGGGCCATCCTCTCCCCTGCGAGATCGTCTCGAGCTGGGCGACAGAGTGCAACTAAGCTTCACAGCCAAAAGCTACTGACTGCAGGCTCAGGCAACCAAACCCATGGCGAGAGCATTACCTGTGGCACTTCAGGCTATTGGGAGATGAGATCTTTAGAACTATGAAACTATTTAAATTGGACTCCAGACGGTCGATTATATAGTGTCTTATATAGGCGATGTGAGTGGGGCTTTTACCCGGAGGCTAATTTTCAAAGTGAACCCTCGATAAATCATAAATATATCGATTTCACTAATCCATCCTTTCAAATTTGCCCTAATTTGTTAATTGGTTTTAATTTCCAGTCAAACATTTCGATAATTACCACTAATAGGCCCCAAAATGGAAAACTAACTAAGCGACATCCAAATTTACAAACTTTATATCATGGGGCCAGACCAGGAACACGGAAGTACCCTTACCTTGGTCCAAAGGTTGTTGTGGTGGCCAAAAAACTCGATCCAACAGTCGGCCAAATTATTTTTCGTCGTATCTTTCAAACGGTGAGGAATCTGCGAAATGGGACCACGGGAATGAGTTCAAAGGGTCCAAAAATGGGGGAGAGGGGAGGGTATAGATTGGCTGGAATGGCGAAAAATAGAAAAAATCGGAGACAACTCACCGTGGCGGCCGCCGTGCGTTCGTAGGCCGATGCGGGCGTCAGGTGGTGGTTCGGCCGTGAAACGGCCGGCGGGATCGTGCAGTGTGGCACTCCTCCACGGCCGGCGCGTGTAGCAAGGGGGTGACGGTGGCGCCTCCACCGACCAAAACTCCCGTTTGGCCTAAAAATGGAGTCGAAGCGACCCTGGTTCGATTCACGGTCTTGGGGAGTACCTTTTCTAGGGTTTTTGGAGCTCAAAATGAGTGTTTTGGGGCTAGGGTTTTTGTTGTACGCAAAAACTATATTTATATAGGACCTAGGGTCTTCAGTGCATAAAGGCTTGACTTTGGACACTGATAAAATGTTGTTGTTTGAACTCCCCAGGGCCATAACTTTTTATCCGGAAGTCGGATTTTGAAGTTCAACCTGTCTATGAACTCGTATCGGCGAGGCCTATAAAATGGTGTCTTAGTCAACCCAAAATTATCCATCCTTGAAAAAGTCAACTTTGGCCCACATACTAATTGTTGGTCAAACTTGGTCAAACGTTTTAAAAACTTGTATTATTTGGTACGGGTTGTTACAGTTTCGTCTTAGCTCCAAGAGGTAGGAAACCTTCCTACTCGGGTTTATTTTCCATCTATGAGTCGTTTTGGTCTTGGTTGAGCCTTAGAGATTACATTTGGATGTTGAGTGTTTTGAGAACCCGAGAAAAACTTATTTTTCGGGTTGTGATCATATAGGGCCTCCAACTTTGGATGGCCTGCTCTCATCAAACTCCGATTCGAGTGTTCTATGACTCTATGGAAAGCCCTTTGAGTCTAGAATCCATCCATATATAACTTAATGCAATTTGAACTCATATTATGTCCAAAAATGACGAAAAACAATAGGCCCTTGCTTCGGTTACAGCGTAAGAATCTTCATATGAGGCTTCCAACTTTTGACGGCCATAACTTTCCCGTCCAAACTCTAATTCGTGTGTTCTTGGACTCTACGGAAAGCTCCTTGAGTCTAAAATCTGGCCATATGCCTGTTAATGGCATTTGATACCCACATATTTTCTGCAAGGGGTACAATTGTAGCACCAAGTGTGCAAAATTGCTTGGTTGAGATGAGCGTGTGGTCTAATATATTGAAATTGGTGTATGTTGATTTGATGATTATATTTCATGTTGATATAATTATCCATGGGGCTTAGGTAAATACATGAGTTTGTGTATGATTGTTGAGGCTATTCACATGGCTTGTTGTAGGCTTCTGTCGACTTGATATGTCCTGATTAGGCCTAGAAGTTAAGTGTCGATTACTCAGTGGTAATGACTTATGATATCAATGTATGCGTGTATTGATATGTTGGCATGAGTCGTGTGAATTAATTGGAATTTATGTGTTCATTGATATAACTTTCCAATTGATGCATGGGTTGAAATACATGAGTAGGCATGTACATATAGCACTCATATATATGTAGCATGGTGATAGGCAGTGGCATATTGCATTGTATTTATGCACAAATTACATCGCATGAAATAGGTGTGAGTGCATGGGAGAAAATCAACATTGTTTTTGGTGTTGATGTTTGTTTACGGTCTAGGGACAAGAGTCTAAGGTCGCATGAATGATCGGAGGTTGCTATGGCTTTTGAACAAGCGGTTTTATCGAGTATGTCAGTAAGGTATATCGGAGGGTTGTCGATAAATTTTACGTGCTCGGAGATTGTCAGTAGGTTTTCAAAACAAAAAATCTTTTTGTTTCGCTTGGTTTTTCATATATAGCATATTGCATGTTGGGGAAAAGTCGGTGAGGGGCTTGAGTACGAGGGGATCATGAGGAGTAGCATCTCATTCCATGTCATGTAAAGTTCCATTACCGGGATTGGTAACATAATCGTGATTGGAATGGCCTTTGTGGCATGACTTGCATTGCATATGCACTGGAGTGGGAAGTAGCCCTTGTAAAATTTCAATATCTTGGGCATTGCCTGTCGGTGGATTGCACCGGGTACGGGGGATGTGCGGGAGGTGTTGCTTTCACTAAGGCCGATAATGGATGAAAGCCGGATTGTGGCTTTGATTTATATTTGTAAAACATGTATTAAATTCTTAGTTTTTGATATATGTTTTTGTATAAAAGTGGTGTAAATTTAAACTCATATGAACTGTAGTCCTTATAGTCATGTGCTTATATGTTTGAGTATGGATAAATAAGCTGTCGCTGGCCATTTTTACTCGTATGTGGACCGGTGTGGTCATTGTATAATATTAGGACCAGAGGTTGCCGTATAGTGCCGCAGTTATATTTTGGGTAGAGCTCCCCGTACAAATGAGACTCTGTCTGATTTTCGTTAAATCCTGGGTCCCGGGAAAAGGGGGCTCAATGGTGTGGTGCCAGGTTACCCGACATCCACGAATCTTCCGCAGGTTGACGGGTTATCAACAGACCCCCAGGATTTGGGGCGTCACAGTGCAAGTATTTTTTAGACATGAGGTGCTCAATGGTATTTTGGATACTAATTCTATACTTTGACTTTGATCCTTGTTACCTCAAGAGAGGTTACTAGTAGGGTGATGATTGGGTATAGCTTGAGGTATTCGAAAGTAATTAAGTGACCAATAAAGGATTCACCACTCCTGTTAAAAGGAGGGTATACCCTAGGCCATCTTGTAGAGATCATTACTCGGAATCTCTGGCCAGAGCAATCATGCCTTGAAGAAGAGTCTTCCAATGGCATGCTTTTGCTTAGTGTGGATCTCGGAGACAAGATAAATCACTTGGGCTAGTTCATCTAGTGGGAGCAGATGCATAGTCCATGCTCTTAACCAAGTTGGGCATAGTATGGAATGAAAGGATAGCATTGCACAATATATTGCGCATGAAAAGGTTCGTAGGCAAACCCTTGACTCTTCCGGTCAATTAGGGTCATGATGTGTTGCTGGATACCGCTCTTGACTTGCTTGAATCAAAGGGTTGATTCAAATGGCCAACATAACTAGAAACCTAATGGGTCACACACTTAGAAGGTTTGAAGAAGGAACAAAATGGTCTTGGATGGGATCCAAGCTAAGAGATAGTAATTTGGATGAGATCTGAATTGAAGAATAATGCTTAAGGATTGCACCATTTAGAGTTTTGGAGAATCCCGGAGTCATTTGGAAGACCATATGGGTCATTGGGCTCATTCTTGGGCTTAAAGCCCATGAGGATGCACACATGTATAGAGATGCATGTATGCAACACCCCCCTTTAATGAGGGGAACTATGGTCCTTTCCTCCATGTGTTTGGCTTATATTTAAGCCAAACATATGGTTCCCTGTCAAGGTCGTCATTCACATCTTGGAGAAAGAGAAAAACATTTCTCTCCTTTCCTCTAGTATTCTCGGAAAGTTGATCTTTGTAAAGCAGGGTGATTTAAGCTTTTCAAAAAAGGGGCAAACCACAGGTGAACTTGCCGCTCGATCTGATTGAAAACACGAGAAAGTTTTCTAGATCTCGGATGACGAAACGGACCTCATTGTTGGGTTCGTCACTCGAAATTTAGTTGCCCAGGCGAATTTCGTTGAATTTTGAGACAATCAGAATTATATGTTTTTCGAGGCAACGGGTGTCGGGTGACACATGGCAAGCCATGTGTCACAAAGCATGCATAGGCAACATGGCATGAAAAAGAAAATGCATGTGTGACACATGGCAAGCCATGTGTCCTTTTATGCTCAGGCTTATAAATTGCTATAAAAGGGGAGTTCACAACCGGTTCGTAAGAGAGGAGGGGCAGCAAAGAGAGGAAAGGAAAAGAGAAAGGGATGAAAGGAGAGGGGAAGGGAAAGAAAGGAGAAAAGAAAGGAAAGGAAAGAAAGAGAAAGAGGAAGGAGGCGGCGGTTTTCTTCCCTCGAGTTCATTAGCGTTCCGGCAGTCGAGGAACTACGTTGGACCAGGAGTAAATTCCGGAGGTCGACGAGGGGCTACGCGAGTGGGGTTCTTCATAATTTCTAGCCTTTGGGCTATTGTTTTTGAGCTGATTTGGAACCATGTTGTGCCATGTTTATGGCATGGGGACACAAATTGTAGCCTTGGTTTAAAGAGTTTGCCAGGATGAATTTGGGTTGGTAGATTTACAAGAGTTTTAAATTCTCCTGAGAACCTCGGGCATGTATTGCGTGGATTGGCGCAATAGTGTGACCCTTGTTGTACTCCAACTTTAGATGACCATATCTTTCTCATCCTAACTCAGTCGCGCATACTTGAACTCCCATGAAAAGCTCTTTGAGTCTAGAATCTAGCCCATATACCCGATGATAAGCATTGATTGCTCATCATTGCCGAAATTTTGATTATAACACCAAGTGTACTAATTTCATGGCATAACATGTTTGTTTGATGAAATGTTAATATGTGTATTAATATATTGACATGTGATGAATTGTATCTTTAAACATGGCATGTTGTAGGCTATTTTGTGGACATGTTATGTCGTAATTTAGCCTAGAGGATAACGTGCTTCATTACTTGACTAAGTAACGATTTGTCTATGATGTTGATATATGCTTGTGTGATATATTGACATGAATGAATTAATGTAGGGAAATTATATGCAAGTTTGATATGGGTGCCGAGTTAAGTAGTGATGTACATGTTTAATAAAATTTTCCATATAGCATTTATCATATATGTGACATGGTACAAAAATAGGCAATGGCGCATACATTGCATATGCCGCAGGGGACATCGCGTTAAATGGAGCAGGTGCATGGTTGGTAAATGGAAACCGCGGCGTTTGGTGTTTGATTAGGTGGGCTCGGTTAAATGGGACAATGTCCAATAGAGTGCCACGATTGATTGAAATATTAAAAGAAATTATGTGTGAGTATCAGCGAGTTGGGATAGATCCCTCGGGTGAAAGACCCAGCTAATTATAGTCAACATAGTCCGGGTAAGAAAGGTCATTAAAAGTGTTTAGGTTTGCGGAGCCCGCGGTGAGACACCAAAAATCCGCTACCCACAAAAAGGCGCATGCGTTTTGAATATAAAATGATCATTGTGAGGTATCATCCAAAAAGCTTTTGGTTTATAAACAAATGAAATTTATTTTTAAAATTATCATTGGATGTCATTCAGAATGACGGTTTTTCACACATGGGCTTAGGCGTTGTGTAAGGGAGTCGGTGAGGACTCGAGCGCATGGTACATGATGAGTTGCATCTCATTTCATGGCATTACATGTAGGATTCCCTAAATTTGCATGTTCTTGTTGGAATGTGATTGTGAAATGGTGAGGTGGGCGTGCGTAATGGCTTGGAGTGAAGTAGCAGCACATGGGAGGTCTCTCTTGGACATAGCTCACCTTTATGGGAAAAATATTTCGAGGGTATAGGATAGACACCGAGTGGACGACGCTCATCCAGGGCGTAGTGTGGTCGATATGTAGCTTTGATATTCATTTTGTAAAATATATTAGAACAAAATAATGTTAATATATGATTTTGTATAAGAGTGTTGTAATAAACTCTTAAGGACTATTATGACGTAGTCTTGGGTAATATTTTGAGTATGGTTGAAGGGGCCCGATGGGGCTACTTTTACTCATAAAAGAGTCTCGGTGAATGAGACACGATAGTGAGGTATGTCGAGATATGCGATACCCGCTAGGTATTAAGCGAGGTTGACGATTAGTCCAGCGGGACCCCGAGTTTGGGACGTCACAATCTTGGCTAACAACATAGATCAAGCCTTGGCCTTCTCCTTTGAGGTTTTCTTCTTCAACCTTCATGTGGATCACCATTGGAGGTGCTGCACTTGGAGCACTCGTGGTTTGCTGCACATCTTCACCAGAGGAAACATCATCTACATCAAAGGAGGTCGGAAACTACAAAGATAACGATTTCTAAAAATTTTTGACTTTGATGATTTAAAGGCGATCTTGGATGGGAGTTTTACGCAATTTTTCGTGATAAGATTTGTGCTTTGTATGAGATACGGGCCACGAAAATCCCGCACATAGAACCAAACAATGTGTCACGGAGTCTTGTACTTTTAGGGAAAATAAAAAGATATACCAAAAATGGTATCCCCCTAGATTGTAACTGATTTTGTCCTATTCTGTTATCATTTTATGTTGTAACTATTGGAACAAGCGAGGTTAATGTTTTTGGAATTTTGCCTGAATCATCTTTGATTTTTATGTCTTTATATGGTACGGCTAAAGAAGCGATGTCAAGAACTTTTATTGATACAGTGCAATTTATGTTAATGAATTCGTGTTTATCTCATCGAGACTATTAGTATGATGTTAAAAAAACTCATTCAAACACAACCTAATTATGAATAACTCATTTAAGATTATATTTTATTTAACCTATAACTTTGACACGAGTAATACGTGAAAATTTGAGGGATCAAATTATATAATTAAAGGACTAATTCAAGTCAAATTTGGGTTGTGCAAATTGACATGAATGCAACCAAAACATGATCCGCATCAATCAAACTTGACAAAAATCATATCATATTCAAGTTGTATCAAAGAATCGTGTTAAATTTTGTCATCCCTACTTATAGAGTCATTTTTGGTTTTACCTAAAACATATGGGCAGGAATTCCAATTTGCGGAAAAGGGCAAAATCATTAATTTTAGGTTCACGAAATTTGTAATTCCGGTTAAAATCAATTTATTCTCTAGATCTCGGATGATGAAGCGGTTGCACCGTTGGAATCGTCACCCGCGTAAATCTAGCTAGCACGTAGATTTGCCAAGATTCAAGATAGTCGGGTTATTACGTTTTTCGAGGCATCGCGGTTCGAGTGCCGTAAAACGAATTTTGATGCGACGAAAGTCACATATAACAAGTACTCATGTGCCATAAGTGGCATGAGTAGAGAAATAGTAATGGACCGACGAGATAGTGCAGTGTCAAAGCTGAAATGAAGGACATGATTGGTATTAAAGAAAAGATTTAAATGATAATAAGACAAAAACACTCAATAGTGTTTTGTTTCTCAAAAAGCAAAAGGGAAAACGTGAAGGAAGAAAGGGAGGAGATGCAGTAAACTAAAATGGCGTTTTTTTAGTGAGGAGAGTCTTCCTTCTCTCACAGAAATACGCGATCCGGCCGGAGTGGCGTTCGAGACAATAGAGAAAAGCTTTTCTACGGCTGAGAGGGCTTGGCGTGGATACGGATTTGGGGAGTTTCCTCGGCTCCGAGAGGTAGGGAGTTTCTCCACACTTGGGTTTACGCTATTTAAGTGTATTTATGATGCTTGAGTTGTTTGAGGCCTTGAACGGCCGTTTGATCGATCCCAAAACTTGGGACCGGGTATTCTTAAATTTTGAAACAAATCATGCCGATCCGTGGCCGAACGGCTGTAGTTCCCAGGCTGTTAGTTAATGCATTGTATTAATGGTGTGCTTTTGATGTGTATGAGGCCGGAATCGG
Source organism: Tetrastigma voinierianum (assembly GCA_016808115.1). Classification (NCBI taxonomy): domain Eukaryota; kingdom Viridiplantae; phylum Streptophyta; class Magnoliopsida; order Vitales; family Vitaceae; genus Tetrastigma; species Tetrastigma voinierianum. Next base: position 64,704 of record JAEQBH010008882.1, on the reverse strand, counting down.
TAGAGAAATACGGAGTTCCTGAAGTGAGCCAGATAATTTGTGTTTTGATAGGAGCGGTAACCTATAGGGTTTTTCTTGTTCTGAGTAGATGCTCACAAAATAATTTTTGTGAAAATATGTGTTTGGCCGAGTGATTCAAGGGTGCTCGGTGTTTGATAATTAGCCCAAGTGAGCTAATTTTTGGTGTATGAAAATGTGAAATTGCATAAAATGTTGGTGTGATTTAAATTATGTGAATATATGCATGGTGATATATTTGCATGTGTTATATGAGTTATTGAAATGGCATCACAATGCATTTCATATGCACTGGGTAACCTAGAAGTTAGGTGTGAGTGCAAGACATGGAAAAATTGAAAGAAAAACGAAAACGTTTTTGAAGGGAATTTCACAGGATGATATTCCGGAGAATTGGGTTGGGAGATGGGCCAACAGATCATTTCGGATGAGGACCATGGCGTTTCGAGCTTCGCCTTGACCAATTCGCACGGGTAGTCCATATTTTGAGATATTTCGGTGCACTATATTTTTCAAGAACAAATAGGTTTTTGTTTGAAAATGATTATTTTCTCATGTGGCTTGGGCAAGTGTGAGGGAGTCGAGTGAGGGACTCGAGACATGGGGATGGCATGTGAACATTCAAGTAGGATCACGAGTTTGTTTGAATGTGTGTTTATTTTGGAGCATTGCATATGCATAGGTGGAGAGTAGCCCGCTTAGGGCGGTTCACTGCGAGCATTAGCTCGCCTGTCGGGGAACATATTTTTCGAATCTGGGGCGGGGAGGCTTGGCTCGATCCTGGGGGCGAGTTTAGAAGAAAGGCTTCGGATTGTGGCTTTGGTTTTAGTGATGTATACATATATTAGAATTCTCTAGTTTTAATATATGTGTTGTGTATAAAAGAGATTGATTAACTCTTTTGATGCATTGGATATAGTTGTTCTATCATGATGAGTATAGTTATTGGGCCCCAGTGGTCGTTTTACTGTTAATTGTGATTATGTTAATTTGCTTAAGGACCGGGTTTCATGCCGGGTGTTGTATTTTGGTGGGAGCTACGTCTGAGGAATTTCTGCTTGCAGATTTTGAAGTAGGCGTCGGGTAACCCGACATCCACGCCTGTCCATGAGGTTGGCAGGTGATAGCGGGACCTGGAACTGGGAATGGAGGCGTATCAGGATTTAGGTATACGAATACCTAGGGAGCTCGGGTTTGGGTGTCCATCACCACTTGGATCACGGTGATGTCTTCCCTTTGAGATAGTTTTCACAGCACCTTTTGGAGGCTTTAAACTTCAGGTAACCACTGCCACCATGTTCTTTTGTTGGAATTGCCCAGGCCCGTTTCAAGCTGAGATGTCCATAAGGTGGTGCTAAAGGTCTGCTTGATCCGTAATCAATGAGAAGAAGCATTGCGGTTGGTACGCAACATGTAAGCACAGTATGTTGTGTGTCATCTCCGTTTCCATGATTAAGCCCTTCTCACTGTGAAAGATTTTGCATTTTCCATGTTGGATAAATCTTGCCGACCCGCGCTACTCACCAATTGACCCAATGCTCAACAGGTTGTTCTTCAGGTCTGGTATGTAGAAGACTTCTGTGATTACATGCATAAACCCATTTACCTCCATTCGAATTTTACCCTTGCCTTGTACATTAATACTCGAGTCATTGCCAAGCTTCACCGATTCTCGAAAGCTGCTGTCAAGATCAAAAAACATGTTTTCCTTTCCACACATGTGGTTACTACACCCAGAATCAAGGAACCAAATGTGCTCCATTGCAGCCTCGTTGGAATTTACAAAAGCCATCAACAACATCTCCTCCTTTGTTTTAGCATAATTAGCCTTTTGTTCCTTGTCTCGCTTAGGACATTCCCATTGAAAGTGCCCTAGCTCATGACAGTTATAGCACTCTAGGATAGATTTATCAAACCCAAACCTACCCCTTCCTCTTCCTCGTCCTCGGTAAGTGCCTCTACCTCCACCTCTTCCTCCTTGTTGGGATCCGCGGTGAATGCAGGTGCATTCATTATCCCACATGTCGGGTGGTCGTTGTTCATGTACGAGGCTGCTTTTGAGCTCGTCCCCTTAGACATTATGTCAGATAGAGTGGATTCCTCAATGGAGCAAACAATGTAATCATATTTTGAGTCGAACCTCGAGAATCTCTTTTCAACGATACCATCATCCATTAAAGCTCCAGGATTGCATTTACATCTTGTTAGTTATGGTGAGAGTTACGCGAAAATAATCGTGCCCGAACTCCGTAATCTTCATAGCCACAACACTTGAACTCCTTGCGAAGAGCTTGAAATTGAGAACGCTTGACACGTGCTGTTCCTTGATACTTTTGCTTCAAAGAATCCCATATATCTTTCGCCGTATCTTTCTTCAAAATGGTCTCCAGTATCGAACGATCAATGGCTTGGAACAGATAGTTCTTGGCCTTGAGATCTTCGGCCCCCGTCTTCATAGATCTTCTTACGTGTCTCGCTAAGATCGATCCTTACTAGCTGCCGACGATGATCCTGTCTCTATCAGGGTGCCAATATTCTTTGGAGCAACGAGGAAATTCTCATCGGCCTTGCTCCAATGGTCATAGTGACCATCAAACCTTGGGATGGCAGGTTGCACAAAGCTATTCTCGGATGCCATGTCTCTGGCTCTTCACTCTAATACCTGAGTCACAAGATTTGATCAGACTTCGTGAGCAGGCTCTAATACCAGATGTTAGAATCAAAGAAATAGCAGAGAACTTTGCAAATTCTGATTACACAAAAGCTGGGAGAATTGTAATTTACTTAACAACTATTGTGGCTAATAAATAGCCTTACACTGAGATAGAAAAGGAAATAACCATACCAGTTTCTGAGGTCCTATAATCGTGGTGCATGGCACCATTAAACAGGAAAAAACAAACTTGTTCCTCAAGTTCATGGAGGAATTATTCAACTTAACAGAAATAAACCTGAAACAAGAGACTCTGACCCTAACGGCTAGGAAGCTCCAATAACTTCATCAATGTATTTTTTTCAAAAAATATAGCAACAGCGGTCATTGAGGTCTTGTGTGGTGGAAGAAGCTTCCTTTTTAGGGTGAAGGTCTACCTCTTTATGGTCTAAAGATGCGCTTTATGAGAGAAAGCGTGTGGGCTCATGACTTTGAATTCTCCTTCTATCTTGCAATAACTTCAATGGTTATTCTCTGCTCTGTGACTACAACTACCTCACCAGAAGACTTGAAGCTCTTCTCAAGGTCTGGGAGGATGATCTTCTGGGAGATGTACGTATACCTTACTTTTCCATTGATGAGAATAATTACTGACTCTTATAATGATAGATGATGGTATTGTAATTCTTTTCTTGGATTAATTTCTCTCTCTCTCTCTCTCTCTCTCTCTCTCTCTACATATATATATATATATATATATATATATATATATATATATATATATATATATATATATATATATGCCTCAATTGATTATGTTTTATACCATATATCTATATGGAAAAAAAATGTAGCTAGGGTACAACCAAGATTAATATTGAATATTATGGCTCTTTTCTTTTCTTTTCTTTTTGTGGTGGCCAGTTAGTAGTAGCCTTTCGTATCATCACGAGTTTGAGGAAGGGAGATCACCGGGGGTGAAGGGATAAACCGATACGTATTGAAATGTGGAATAAGAAGAAGAGAGAGGATCAGAACATGTTGAGGAATGAAGGGTTGTTATTGGAGAAACGAATTTCCTATTTTGATTGCAAGTACTCCAATCCCTTCCGTGGCTTTTCAGCCGAATAGCTTCAAAAAGCTACTGACAATTACAACCATGAGAATTGAATTTTTAAAATGAAGATTGCTTTATTTGGTATAAAAGGTTGTTTGGAAGGTAGAGTTGTTGTTTGAAAAGTATAATTCTCGCATATACCATGAGTGACCTTGAAGGGGTTTGCAATGGAATAGCGGTAGCGACACAAGTGGTTGGTCGAAAAGAATGCTTTGAAGCTTGTGAATCTTGCCCGAAACACAACTCCCAGCTAGTTTTGGAATTCCCCTAAAAATGGAAATCTTGATGATCAATTAAGATCATCAATCAACATGTTTACCATGGAGGAGTTAGACTAAATTGAAAATGAGATTTAACCCCGATCAGTGCGTATCTTCATACTAAATTTTCTTGATAATTCGTAGGGATTTATGTCATAGCTTTGTTTCTACTTGGACCAAGACTTTAGTGCAAAGCTCTCTGATTTTATGCTTTATATGGCACTCCCTGAGGGCGAAACACAAGTAGAGATCAAACGCGTCTTGGGGACTTATGGTTATATGGCACCTGAAGTATTGTCGTCGGGAGTGTATTCAGAAAAGAGTGATATTTTTGGCTTTGGCTCGCTTTTACTCGATCTTCTAATGGGAAACAGATATGGAGGCATAGATTTCTTTGAACATTACACACCATCCTATATCAGAAATCATCTAATGAATGAGATTGTTGACTACAATTCTGGGCGACGGGGCGAGGGAGGAATCATCAATACCATCATCAATTGCAAGCGATATGACTTGGTCTCGAGTGTCGTAGAGATAATGCGGAGGGGAGAGACGATTATGTTGGATGTTGCAAAACAACTCACACAAATTCAAGGTATACACCTTTCTTGATCATTTCCTTCTTATATTTAAGAGCATGTATGCGTATATGTTGGAAAATAGCCGTGTAGTTTAACAACACTTCTTCCCTCTTTGATATAATTTTCTTAATCTTCCCTCTTGTGTCTTTTATTTTTCTTTCCTAATTTTTGTTTTTCATTTCTTTTTCTAACATACCGGAGATTTCATTTCTAATGAAGAAAATCACGATGATGAATCTTCTTCATACAATCTAGGATGTCCCAACAACAATAAGCTCGATAATATGACATTAATTTCAAATGCATTTGTATCAAAGATTTGCATATTTTGATTTTAAACTTTTATAATTTTATTATATGCGCTATTTGTATTTATATGTTGTTCCGCAGTTAACATTCTTTGACAAACTACGAAGTTAAAGTCCTTGAAAAGCCAAACTGCTATCACCATAGAAGCTGCAAACTGGTTTTATTGATCAATTTAACAAATTCTGAGTTCAAGTTGTTGTTTTCCATCTAAGGAATTCGATATTGCATGGTACTGATTCCTCCCTCACTTCCCACATAAATGGCTCAATGCGTCACAAATGAATAGTACAATTTAAGAGTTTATAAATTTTATTGTAAACATAGTATCGCTTTTTTCACCTTGTATTGGATTGATATTAGGCATCTCCAACCATTCTCTATTTTACTCCATCTCCATATTTGGGATTTGGATCAAATGTACTCAACCATCCTCTTCCATCTCTCCATATTTGGAGATGTGAATAATAACTATTATTATATTTTAATATTATAATACTATTCTCTCATTATTTTATAACATAATAACTAAAATAATTGTTTTAATAATATTTTATAACATATTTTATTTTTTAAGATATTTTTATTTTTATTTTTATTATTTTATTAATTTTGAATTATTTTTCATATACAATATAGTAAAATGATTTTAATAATTTTAATAATTTTAAATTTTTATTAAAATTATTTTGATATTGATATAATACATTTTATTTATATTGTAAATATAAAGCATTAATATTTTGGTAACTAATTCAATATAGCATAAATAAAAATACAACTTCAAATTGAGAATAAAAAGAACATAGAGATTACATCACACTTTGATGTTTTGCATATATTTAATTAAACTAGCCATTTTGAGCTATAAGGAACATTGTTGCTATATCTTTCCCATAAATGCTTAATTAAACTAAAACATTTAAGCTATAAGGAACATTGTTGTTATATCTTTCCCATAAATGCTCAATTAATGCATTTCGAAGTGCATAATGAGCTTCTTTATCACAACAAATATGAGTTAGAACGTAAAAGATAAGAAAAAAAAATTATGGAAAAATATCTGATTCATATAAGTCCATTCGAGAGCATGAGTATTTTCAAGATAAAAAAATGAAGATATTGAAAAATGACTGTAGTGTAAGCAAGTGGATCAAGTGGTCATAATGATGAGTAATTTTAGTAATTTTAATGAATATAACGATTGGAAATTATGGAGGTGATATATCACCGTGTTAGTTTTATATTGTTTCTTTATTATTTGGTTAATGCAATTTTGTGTAGTTTTTATTAATATTGTTTTATTTTTTCTAATGTAATATGATGCTCTATAATACTAATATTTTATTAGTTTAAAATGTATTTTAGAGTTTTTCTTTATATAATTTTATTTATTTAATATATTCCATATTTATGTTTAAATAAAAATAAAAATAAAAATATTTCATATATCATATTCCTACAAATATTCTAATTTGATAAAAATAAAGATTTGAAGAATGAATAGTGATTTAGAGCTAGGAAATGAAGATTGTTGGTTGGAGTTGAAATAAAAAGTAGACATCATTCTCCAAATATGAAGAAGATGTCATTTGGAGTTTTTACTTAAGAAAATGATAAATAATATTATTGATTCAAACTTGCAATAGATTAGATGGTCAGGGATACAAATAGCTAAAAATCATACGAGGATGAAACAATATCGAGTTAATAGCATAATAAATTGGTATGAAACCTAAGATTTGATAATATAGTGACTAAAATATCTACAAATTTAGTTCTTCAACATACTGACGAACATAATTTGATATCTTGGACTAATCGGATCAGTTTGCACATGCAGTCGCCCTATAAAAAGATGAAAGCGTCATAGCAAGAGACAACAAACAACTTTTACGATCATAACAAATGCGACAACAAACTAAGCGCTGATAAAAAATGACAACACCAAAAAGCAAGATAAAACCTAAATATTCGTGGAAAGAACCACTTTATTAAGCAAGAAAAGGAAAGAAAGATGGGAGGTGTAGATTTAGGGGCAAAAAGGCTAGCCAAAAAAATCACCCCTCCTTGCTTGAGAAAGGCAAGGCTATAAGAGGAACTAGGGTGAGAGAGAAAAAAGGAGGGGCGACTAGAGATTTGATAGATGTCGATTTGGAGTTGAAATGAAGATTTATGTAAAGTAATTTGTAACAAAAGGGGTAAATTTCCTATATGGTATGGCATGTTTTTCAATGACATTTATTATAGTTTGTACTTATTTCTTTTTGTACTATCACCACACAGGCGTTGTTACTTAGATTCTCTATTGTTTCATGCCTTGCAACAAAAAAACCTTCGAAGGCACCAAGCGATAGATTGAAAAATATTTAATGGAAAGTAAGTACTTTTGAGACTATTTCAAGCTTATGGAACTTTTATAAAATTCAATTGAAATTTGTTAAAATTATTTCTCCTTAAATATATAATTTTGATTGTTTAATAGGGGTTTGTTTTTTTTTAAGCAATAAGTCTGGATGAGGTTGTAGAAAGGATGATTCCACTCAAAGACCCTTTCAAAAGTAAATTTTGGAAATCTAACTTGTTTTTGGCTTGCTGCTTTTTGCTAAAAACAAAATAGCTGGCGCGTTTAGTTGTTTGTTTTTGATATTTATCGTAACTTATTCTTCAGAATTTTTTTTAAAAACTTCTAAATAGAAAAAACCAAAATATGGTTTTTCTATTAAAAAAGAAATATCTTCAAAGCGAAATAGCACCCTTACTTGACAAGAAATGAGGGCACTACCCAATATTTGGCTTTTATCCATAGGATTCTCTTTCATTTTACTTTATTTAATTATTTGAATTTTTTGACGACATTCAAAAATCAATAAAAAAAAACGTCAAAACTAACAAATAGCCAAATTATTCTTTTTCATTTTACTTTATTTAATTATTTGAATTTAAAATCAATAGAAAAACATCCAAAAACCTAATTTTGACAAATTTTAATTTTCAAATAAGAATTGCATATTTTCAAAAACCTATCCCATATATATATATATATATATATATATACTCTCTTATATATATATATATATATATATATATATATATAATTAATTCAATCATATTTTTTTATTATGTAAAATTATGAAGACATAATCGTATAAAATACAAAAGTTCAAAAATCAAGCTGTAAATACAATAATAGGAAATAAAAATTTATATTTTTTTTTATAGATAAAGCAATCAATTTATTAACTTGATACAAATAATTTTTTATTGGTACAATAGAAAATACAAAAAAAAAAAACATGTTTATTTAATGTAATTTAAAAATAAATTTGAAGATAAAATCCTTTTTAAATTATTCTCTAAATAAATATAAAATATTATTTTTTTAAATTCAAATGATAAAATAATTTATACTTTTGCAAAATATTGTACCTGATAAATAATCTATTTCAACAATAATATTCTTTATATATATATATATATATATATATATATATATATATATATATATATATATATATATATATATATATATTGAATTTCTTAGATAAAATTGATTAATTTTATAATACATATATTTATAATAATTATATTATAACTTTTTAAATTTGTTCCATATAACTATTTAAATTGCAAAGTATAAGACAATTTAAAAGAATATACAAAAAATAAAATAAAAATAAATAAAAAACAAGAAAAACAAGTTAAAATTGAATATATTATTCTTATTTGTATTTCAAACTAATGTTATGTATTTTAATTCATCAGCATAAAAATTAAATGATATAAAAATTTTTAATAAGATTAAGATGTTAAGATGTGATTTTAGTATATAAAAAACAAACAACTTAATATTTAATAGAAATAAAATGCCGAAAAAAAGTTCTATTCAATATTAAGTAATAAAACAACCGTGACCTAACTCTTAATCAATTTTTTGACATCATTTTAACAAAAATATCCTCATTGTTTTTGTGTAAACATAATCAGTTTTTATAAGAGCATGTAAATACATAAAATGAAAGGGTATTTTTGTCTAAAAGGAGTTATTTTTCATGAAAGAAACATGATAATTAATTTTTTGGAACAAAAAACATGAGAATGGTTAAATTCACAAAATTTGGATTATTTGAGGTTTTTTAACCAAATATTTATTGTAGAAACTATTGCATATTTAAAAATAATTAGAAAAGCTTAGGGGGTGTATTGGATTAGGACTTTTAATGACATTTATAGACTTTTTTAAACGATGACTTTTATAAAGTTTGATAGATTTTTAAATACTTTTATATATTTTTGCAGAGTTTGTAAATGTATAGATGACTTTCATAGACTTTTATTTTAAAATACTTTTATAGACTTCGACATAATTTTGTAGATATTTATAGACTTTTATAAAGTCTATAAATGCATGGATGACTTTTATAGACTTTTATTTTAAAAGAATTTTATAGACATTGACAGAATTTTGTAGATATTGATATACTTTTACAGACTTTTTTTATAAATATTGATAGACTTTTATAAACTTAAATAACTACAATAACTAATATTTTTAATAAATATAAATAAAAGTAAAATATCATAATTAAATAATTTTGTCCAAAAAGAAAGTACCAGCGCTATTTAAAATAGGTTTGAATAAATAAATTTTCATAACTTCTCTTATTTCATATTTTCAAAAATTTTCATTTAGACATTTAAAAATAAATTTTTATTTATTTACTTTAATATTTTTTTCATCTTAAATTTTCTAATTCCACTCATCACTTCTAAGAGTTTTTTTTAATTTCAAGAATTACAAATTCCTCATTTTTTCCTTATTTAAATAATCAAAATTATAATTTATCAAATTTCAAAATTTTCTAATTTCAAAATTTACCAATTTATGAAATACAAGAAAGATAATATTTAATGTGATTTATGTGCTGTGCGATGTAAAAAATTATTTTTATTCACATACTTATATGAAACGATTCAAACAAAAAAAAAATAAAAATTAGAGCAAATTTTAAAAATAAGATTAATCAAATTACTACAATATTTATATGTGATTTTAGGAACAATTAAGAACTATAATTCGAATAAAAAAAATCATATTTTATTTCACCAACTGCAATATGCATACATGATTTTAAAAACTAGAGCAAATTTTAAAAATAAGATTAATCAAATTCTTTACTTGATATAATGAATAGATCCGAATTACTCCACGAATTGATCTACGCATAGTGGGAATGAGAAGAACAATCAAAAAAAAAAAAAACCTAGTAATGAATTAAGAAGAGAAATTTTCTTGGGTAGGATAAGATGGGATGGTCAAAGCGGATATAACTTTGTCTTCTCCTACGGTGTTCTTCACTTCATGGATGGTGAATAAAATCGTGAGAGAACCATATATTTATATACACATTTGAGGCGTGAGTGTGAAAATCATTATAATTTTGATTTTTGATTTATATTTTGAATGAGACAAAAAGGTGTATTTGAATAAAATTATGATTCTTAAAAATATATCATATTTTTAGTTCTTAAAATATCATATTTGTATGTAAAACGATTAAAAATAATAATCCGTATGTGATTTTAGGAACAATCGTATTTTTTAACTTTTTAGTTCTTAAAATATGAAGAATTAAAAAATTATCTAATTTTAGGAATCGTATGAGTTTTTAAAAATTATCTAACTCATAGGGTTAAACCCTTATCTCTAAAAAAATCTTATTGACTTCACTGATTCGATGAAAAGTCGTTTCAAATCTTGTGGAAAGCATGAGAATTTTAAAGGTAAGTGTTATAACCCTACTAGAAAAGTCATTACAAAAATGGTAAAGACTAATGTACGTGAAAGTCAATGGCTTTTTCAATAGGTATACTTTTAGAGAGTTTATAAGGAAATTCTTAATCAATGCCATGACTTTTTATAGACTTTTAAAGGCTCTTACAAAGTCTTAATTAGATACACCGCTGACTTTTAAAGTCTTAAAAGTCATGTCGAATACTACCATGACTTTTGTAAAGTCTTTAAAGTAAATAATCCGATACACCATGATTTTTATAAACTTCAATTCCATAAAAGTCATTAAAAGTGATGATAAATGCACCTTTGTGGGAGTGGATTAGGAATGGAGGGTTGTTATTGGACTTAATTTCCTATTTGATACCAAGTACTCAATCCCTTCAATGGCTTTTAGGCGTAGAGCTAGCTAATTGATATATAATCCCGATCTACTTTCTTATTTTGGGAGCTATCGCACTTGGTATAAAGGTTGTTTGGAAGGTAGAGTGATTTTTGTGAAGAAGTACTATGTTGATTTTGTTGATGATTATTATTATGACTCCAGTCCTTTTATTGATTCTAAAAAAGTAAGTAATGAAATAGCAATAGCAGCACAAGTGAGAAGGCATAAGAATGCTTTGAAGCTTTTAGGATGCTGCTTAGAAACACAACCCCCCACTATAGTTTTCGAATTTCCAATGAATGGAAATCTTTGTGATCTATTAATGTTATATTTTTTTACTCCTATGCAATCCCACATCGTTTAGATGTGGGTTTTGCTTCCACCCTTTAACTTATAAATGGGGCTTCTCCTCTTTGTATTAAACGCACCTCTTCCCATACATAAAAGGGTATTTGTAGTATTGCCCAAATAGCTTAGGTATTTACTTTTTGGCTCAATTTATTAGGAATTTGATTTGTGGCCTAAGTTTTGTAATTCTCTTGAATTAGTGGAAGTTGTTCGTTGGGCGGCACGATGGCGTAGGTATTTTATCTTCAGAATTCGTTGATTAAATTTTGTGTGCTCGCTTTCTTTTCTACCTTTAGTTATTCTACTTGTTGCATTATTTGGTGTGTTTGCACAGCAAGTGGTATCAGAGCTTTAGGTTATTTTGTAAGTATGCTCTGTGGTTCTGATTAATGACTAGATCTTCCACATCAAAAATTTGCTCTTGAGCTGTTGTTAGTTGAAATCTGTTGATAAAGTTGTAAATATGTTTTGTGGTTACGACTATTGGCCCAAGTCCTTCCCACATTAGAAATTTGTTCTTGAGCTGGCGATAGTTGAAATGTCAGTTCAAGAGAAGCTGTGTTTAGAATATACGTGGAAGTTACTGTCTAAGGAAGATTGGTATTTTGACATCATTGGACCAAATCTAGTGCTCTTAGAATTTTGTTACGTCTAAGGAGGCCGGGGTCACAAGTGGGACTATGGTAATCGATTCAATCTTTTCACGGGAACTTTTCCTAAGTATTCGCGAACACGATTGTGTGAAAGATGACGAATACAGATTAAAACAAACGTTCTCAAATGCAAAAGTAGATGTTGAAAATTTGATGGCGAAATAATAATTTTTAGCTTATGTACCGGTGATATAAGGATGCCGCTTGTATATGCACAGATTTGGATCAGGTTTTGAAAGAAGAAAACCGGATATTCTGGGGTGAAGAATTGAGTGGGAAGGCTCAGCACAAAACTTGTCAAAAGGTTGAATGGGTTCTTAATGCGGCGGCTAAGAAGCGGTATAAGTTTACGAGGGAAAGATACATGTCTATCAGTTTAATGGAAGGCGCTAGAAAATAAATACATGAAGAAAAGTAATGAGAATCGGTTCTTTTTGTTATGGTAATTATTTCATCTCTAGTTAAAATCGAGTATGAGCATTACAGGATTTACATATTGATTTGTTTAATAAATTAATTTGTTGATTTATTAAACTTGATGGTACTTCAGGAAAATATGAATGTAAAGAAATTTATATTATTGTGAGTTAGTTCCTGCTACGACAGGTGGATCAAAAATCTTTTATGTTACCCTTATTCATGGGAAGGAAAAAGCGTCTTTTGAAGTTTGTCTGCCTTGAATATAAGAAATTAGGAAGAAAGATCAAAGAGAACCATCGGGATAGTGGGTAAGAATAGTATTATAGTGAGGTAGTAGTCAAGAAGCTCAAGAAATGGGAAACAATAGGAAGGTGACATCAAAGATTAAAGTATGAGAAAAGATATAAGAATTATTCTGCGCTTTTTTGTCATGAGGATGGGGCATTGGAAGAAAGATTGTCCTAAGTTGAAAAAGAAAGATAAGGGCAAGTCCATGTCTAATACGTGTGTCATTGAGCTTGGGGGTGACTCAAGTGATTCCAATTTTTGTTTAGGTGGTCATCAAACTATTGTTGGTTTTTTATGAATGGATTTTGGATTCGGGTTGTATCTATCATATGTGTCCACGTAAGGAGTTGTTCTTCAAGTTTGAAGAAGTTTATGGTGTAGATTGTTTTATATGGGTAGTGAGCGAGTGGTAGCTATCCAGCGCGGGATGGGAATTCAATCCAGGAGGTTCTTCAGAGTCATGATGGATCAATTAGGTTTTAACGGATGTTCGGGGTATGTACCGAGTTGAAAGAATCTCATCTCTTTGGGGGCCTTGATTCTCAGAAGGCTTTGTTGTGAATATTCGAGGATGGAGTTCTCAATGTCGAGATTTAGGCGCTCTTTTGGTTATGAGGCACAAGGAAGAAATATGCTTGTATTATATAATGGTAGTACGAGGGATTGGAGTAGGCCATGGTTTGGTAGTAGTTAGGATTCACGGATTACTAGTTTGTACTTAGATGTTTTGGGACCTCTGGGTTGGTAGTGAGCATCATGAGTGATCTAAAGTAAGGACATTGGTAGGCAGTGAAAGTAGGCTGTGAAATGGATTCTATGGTACTTATTGAAAATCCTAGATCTTGGCTTAGTCTTTGAGCGAGATGATGCATGTGATCAATATTCTATTGGTTTTGTTGATTCAGATTGTGCTGGTGACTTGGATACCAAGCGATGATCGACAATAGATTATGTATTTACTCTTTTAGAACACCCGATGATAAGTTGGAAGTCTTCGAAGCATATTGATGTTCGTTATCAATTTGTGTGGGAGATTATTAATGAAGAATGAGTCTTACTTCAAAAGATTGAGGTATGAGAATCCCGCATATTTGTTGACTAAGATTCGTGACAACAATCAAGTTCAATCATTGTTTGGACTTGATCGACATTCTGGTTGATTGTTCGTTGCGAAGCATTTGGAGCGGAATTGAAACTTGTCAAGAGAAGTTCGAGATGGGATTAGCATATTCGTCAAGGTGGATTTGTATATTTTTTTACTCCTATACAATGTGGCATCGCGTTTGAAAAAAGAAAGATTCCGTGGGTTTGCTTCCCACGCACAGCCTATAATAAGAACCTCCCTGCTGTATTAAATGCACCTCTTCCTATACATAAAAGGGTATTTGTAGTATTGCCTAATTGCTTGGGTATTTACTTTTTGGTTCAATTTCTTAGGAAATTGATTTGTTGCCCTAAGTTTGTAATTCTCTTTGAATTAGTGGAAGTTGTTACGTTGGCAGGGACGTGGTATTTATAATGAACCTGGATTAAATATTGTGTGCTCGCTTTTGCTTTTCTTTACCTTTAGTTAATCAACTTATTGCATTATTTGGTGTGTTTGCACAACAATTAACACCCAACCCAACTTGTTTACCATGGAAGACAAGACTAAAATTGCAAATGAGATAGCTGCAGTAATTACATATCTTCATCACTGCGTTTTCCCGGACCACGTCATTCAGGAGAAATACATGATTAGCGGTTCCCGCTTGGACCAAGACTTGTGATAACTAAAAGCTCTACGATTTTATGCTTTGTATGGCACTCCACGAGGACGAGCCTTACAAAATAAAGTGAACATGTTATAGCGATCTATGGTTATGTGGCACTTGAGTAATTTGTCGGTCGGGGTGTGTATTTATAGAAGAGTGATGTTTTTGCTTTGGCTCGCTTTTGCTCGGTCTTACAATAGGAAGGCTTTATGGTTTTGGAGCTTCACATGGCATCCCTATGTCAATCATACAATGAATGAAATTGTTGGCCCTCTGATTATGGGTGAGTGAGGCGAATTGGGGAGGGGGTAAACACCACCCAGTTCAAGCGGTATTAGGGGCTTATTCTTGGGTGTCATGAGATGGATGCGGGAGGAGACCAATTATGTTGGATGTTGCAAAACAACTCACACAATTCAAGATTGCTATAGACCTTAATTTCTTCATCCTCCTACCTTCTTATATTTAATACATGTCTATATAGAAAAAGACTTACATTACTTTAACAAGTCCTTCAATTCCCCCTTTCAAATTATTTTTCTTAATCTTCCTGTTCTCTATTTTTTTTTTCTAATTTTTTTTTTCACTTTTTTCATGCAGAGGGAAATTTCATTTCTAATGAAGCAAATCACAATGATGCATCTTCTTGACAATATAGGATGTCCCAACAAACAAGCTCTAGGTGATGTGGCATTGTTTAAATCACATTGTATCAAAATTTGTTGCATATTTTGTTTAAACCTTTTATAATTTTGGTGAGACTTTTATACTTATATGTATGTATACTTATACTTAATACTTTTATATATGTTCACAAAATAATTATTTTGCTCTTATATATGCATGTGTTTCTTTTCACTGCTGGCCCAGAAGGATGTTTTTATGTTGCGTGGATACAGTCGGTAGTGGGATTATATAAAGTCTTCATCCTTGATCAGGTGAATTCCCTCTGCTATACTCTTCTTTGATCTACTCTTGAATTATCAAAAGTTAAAAAAAATAACTAAATGGCCATTATTTAGGTTAATTTGTAGTCATCACTGCAAGCCTTGAAATTTAAATTAGCTACTAAATATTAGATGTGAATTTACTTTCTTAGTTTTTGTTTATTCATTTCCATGTACCAATCATAATTTTAATTCGGACTTGCTAAAAGCCATAATCCATTGTTCATACTTCACCCTTTTGTCACAATAGACACCTTTCCTCGTAAAATGTTTTCTGGTGATTAAAGAATATTTATTATGCAATAGCAAAAGAAGGGGATCTTGCTAAACATTGTTATCATTTCATTACTTTTAGCGGCTTTTCATGTGACAATGTCCCTTGGCTGCAAAACTAACAAAAATGCTTTCACACATTAATAACATTGAATTGCTTTCACATCAGAAAATCGAATAATTTAATTCCATGCATGAATGAGCTGGTTGAATGGAGCCGTCATTAAATATTTGTAACTTTCATCTTGCAATACTTCCATTGCATCAATGAACCTTATTAACATAAGAACTTTTAGACAAATAATTTTCGTGTAATAATCTCTTTCAGTCTACACAAAGTCTCCAATTTTTTTATTGTTTGTCATAGGGAATATCATCCACATAGACGAATGCAGCATATCTGATGGCCACTATTAACTCAGTAATAAAAGGGAGACTCAGACACCAACCTTAGATCCCTTAAATCCCTAGGCAATACATTAATCAATTTTTGAAACAAAGCTCACAAGGCCTGTTTAAGGCCATAGACTGCTTTTTCAGTCAACAAACAAAGTGATTCCCTATCTGTACAATCCATCCTGATTACTCACATGAAGTATCACTTGGAGGAAGTGTACACGTAGAATGTGTGGACCAGACTTTAATTAATTAGAATTAGAGCAATAGGTTGTGGATGCATGCTTCCAAACGGTTTTTTTGGTTCAGTAAAGGAACAAGTATGTGAAGCTTTCCATCCTGATTTTCTGATTAGTTTTGTAATGATCTGACCAAATCATGTAGATATTATCTATTTTGGGTCATACAAGGGGCCCTCACGGCTTTAAAACAGATTTTCTAGGTTGAGAGGAGCCAGCATTTATATAATCACATGAATTTCTCATATCCACGTGTGGGGATGTAACAAATTTACTTAAACAAAACACGCCTGTAACCGTTCTTTTACAGCTTTAATATGAATGTCTCCTACAAGAATTCAACGATAAGCCGCTGGCCATGGTAGTGAGGCAACTCTCATTTTGTTTAACCCTCCACTCTTACTACCAAATCTTGCCTTCATGTATGAACCTAGCCTACTCTTCCCAAGGAACAAATCACTCACGAGATAAAGAGCTTAATCTAATAGCTTAGTGCTTAATTTTTAATTAGAGACGCCGCTACTGTCAACAGGAGTAAGGTTCAGTTGATATCATAACTATCCTTTCACATCACTTATTATTCTATACCATTTCTTGATGTTGTGCAATTCTTTATCCTCTACCCCATTGCTCTTCATCTTTCTATCAATCCATAAATACTTGTCAACTTTTTAAGGCTTAATAATAATTCAAACACTTCCTTAAGTATTTGTTAATATTTTTAGAAACTCTTTCACCTCTCACTAAAAGGCCTTATAGCAGGAAGAAGGTTCATTCATATATATATTCACTTCAATTAGACCGTGTCCAGTCGATGTGGGACTTCCAACACTCCCCCTCACGTGGAGGCTGTTTTTTTTTTTTTCTTTTTCCAGTCTTTCCAAATAAGTGTGGAGCATTCCTTTACCATGACCCAGACACTTGGCCAACTCTGATACCATGTTAATATTTTTAAAACCCCTTTCACCTTCCACTAAAAGGCCTTATAGCAAGAAGAAGGTTCCTCTATATATATTCACTTCAATTTGACCATGTCCAGGCACGTCTGGGACTTCCAACGCACTCCCTCATGCAGCTGGTTTTTTTCTTTTTCAGGTCCTTCTGAAGAATGATAATATTGACAAGGGCATTCCTCCATTGTGATCAGACCCGATTCTAATACCATGTTAATATTTTTAGAACCCCTTTCACCTCCCACTAAAAGGCCTTATAGCAGAGAAGGTTTCTCCATATATATTAACTTCAATTGAACTATGTCCAACCATTGTGGGACTTCCAACAGTATCTAACAAGTAATGAATGCAAAGACAGCTTATTAACCTTATTGAATGACCCCAAGCACAAAGGTTCAACCTTCGACTAAGACAGCTTCATGATTGTGGTCCGCGATCGATTCTCAAAAATCGCAAAGACATATTCAAGCCTTTCCTTTACTTAAAAACTTAAGTTTGTTGGTTTTTGAAGTTCCAATTGTTTGATGAATTTTAGGAGTTAATTTCAAAACTACCAATCATATTCAAACAAGAGTGGTGACACATTCATTGGTATAAAATACTAAATTACTACAATATCCACAATGGGAAATATATTTATTTGTTTATTTAAGAAATATTTATTCAACCTTTATATATGATATAGATATATACATGTATGAATATTTTTAATCATACTAAATAACTTAATATTCTTCACGAGCCTGATTTTTTAAAGTTTTTATCAACAATATCAATGCTTTTCTTTCAATATTTTCATAAAAAGTGAACTAAATCAAATGCTATAATTCCTAGAACTCAAGCCAAGCTCGTATAAGATTTTTTAATTTAACATTTATGGTTAGTTCTAGCGCAGACTTAGAATATCAAATCAAATATTGAACAAGCTGCCATTTTATGGTCATGGTCTACTATGAGAAAAACCTGTGGACTGCAGCACGGAGACATTTTTTGGTACCAACTATCTTGGAAAACGGAGATCCAATGGCTATTCTCTCCTTCCTTCGCCTCTACCTCACCAAGACTTGAAGCCCTTCTCAAGGTCTGGATGGTTCTTCTCGAGGGTATACCTACTTTTCCATTTATGAGGATAATTACTGACTCTAATTATGGATGGTTTTGTAATTCTTTTCTTAGTTAGTTCTTATACCTCCAATTTATATATCTATGGAAAAATGTAGCCTGAGTACAACCAAAGATTAATGTGAATATTATAAGCTCTTTTGTTTTTGTTTTTCTGGTGGCAGACTGGCAGCTTCCCATATCATCTGGTTGGGGAAAGGTAGAGAAGAGAGAAAAACCAATATATGCATGCATATTGGAAATGGGAAGAAAGAGGAGAAAGGAGAGAGAGGAGAGGATGTACATGTTGAGGAATGGAGGGTTGTTATTGGAGTAGCAATTTCCCTATTTTGTGAGCAGTGACTCCAATCCCATGGGAAGCTTTCCGGCCCGAAACTCAAAAGCTACTGATAAATTATCATCCCCAATCTATTTTCTCGTTTTGGGGTCTCCTACAGATGGTATAAAGGTTGTTTGGAAGGAAGAGTTATTTTTGTGAATAAGTACGGTGATTATTGCTTCAAAAGTACTGTTTCTGATCCTGAAAGGGTTTGCAATGGAATATCAGTAGCAGCACAAGTGAGCGGACATAAGAATGCTTTGAAGCTTTTAGGATGCTGCTTAAAAACACAACACTCCCCACTCCAGTTTTCGAATTCCCCAAGACTGGATGTCTTTGTGATCAATTAGTATCCAACCCAACTTGTTTACATTGGAAGATAAGACTAAAATTACCAACGAGATAGCTTAGATATTACGCCTTCCTTCATGCATTTCCCAGACCAATCATCCATATAGATTTGAGTCTCCAACGCATTCCTACTTGGACCAAGAATTGTGTGTTGGCTTCTCCTGATTTTGCTTTTTGTATGGCACTCTAAGGGTGACACAAGTAGACCAATTCCACTAAAGTAGCGGCATCGGGGTGTGCTCGGAGAAGAGTGATGTTTTTTTTAGCTTTGGCTCACTTTTTACTCACTCTACCAGGAAAGAGATACTATGGGTTATCAGAATCCCTACCATCCACTCTGATTACGGAACATCCGATATTAGAAAATAGCCAGAATTGGCAGATCGCTGACCATAAAATTCTAGCCGGAGGAAGGGAGGAGTCCTGCCCATCATGATTCAAAGCAGTATGCCAACTTGCTGTCGAGTGTCGTAGAAAGAATGCAGAGGTGAGGCCGATTATGTTGCATGTTGCAACATGATTCACACGAATTCAAAGGTACCTTTCTTTACTTTGCTCTGGATTTTTTTTTTTGTCCCACGATACCTCTATCGTTTACTATTGTAGTTCACTCATGCCCCTCTGATTAAAAACAGTCACAATCAAACTGGAAACTACGACATGTAATAGGGTGTTAAACAAACATTTTAATAAATTTCGTCTATTTTGTGACCATTAATTCCTAGCGGGAGGGACGGGGTGAGATACGACAGTAAAGTGAACATCATGGGACAAAAAAAAAAATTTCAGGCAAAGTGGGACATAAACCAAAACCTCTAGGGCATTTGTGCAACTTGTCCCTCCTTATATTTAAAACATGTCCGTATGGAAAAAGAATACATTACTTTAACAATATAGTGATTTTGAGGTATTTTTCCTAACAAGTGGTATCAAAGTCGGTGGTTCCTTAGCAATAAAAATGTTAGATATGAAGTTTGATGTTGAGAAATTTGATGGGAGAATCAATTTTGGCTTGTGGCAAGTTACATAAGGCGTTGAAGGGCAAGCCTACCACTGCCTTCGGTGAAGATTATGCAAGATCTTGATAGGGGAAAACCGGCCAGCTTACAATAACAAACTGAGCTAACAGAGCAAAGGTATAATTAAATTCCCCTACTTTTAAGAGGCAGGAGGATCAATAAAAATAAATCTCAAAAACAGAAATCAATAGCACACAAGAGACACAATTTGTTTAACGTGGAAAATCCCTAAAAGTAAGGGTAAAAACCACGGGTCGTCCAGACCAAAGAAATAGCTCCACTATGATCAATAGAGGTACAAGAGAGTTTCCAATAAGTGCACCAAAAACGTGCTATAGCCAGCAATCCAGAATTAAACACCAATGCTTCCAATGCAAAATAAGAAGAAAAAAAAAGACCCCCCAGCGAGAACATAAAAGCTATGACTACTTATCTCCTTGCTCAGATATCGTATCGGCGATCCAACCGTACAAGAATGAGTCACGTTTTTCCAAACCTGCTGTCCAAAAATCAGCTGATCGATGGTGAACGAACCTGCGGTTGTGTCGAAAAAACAATCCCTGGTGGAAGTGCGAAAATCACAAAGCTTTTCTTCTCCTCCTCTCTCTCTCTTTTGCTGCTGCTATATTTCTCACAAAATGAGCACACTCTCTTGTGCCCTAATCTGACCCCTCTCCACTTAAATAAGTGAGACAAGTGGGCCCTCACAATGTTGGGCTTTTACTCCACATAGGAAGGGAGCCCCAAAACCCAACCATCTCCCTCACAACTGTATTGGAATGGCCTTAGCCCAGGCGATCTCACAACAAAAACTTCAAACTTCCTGCCAGTAATGCCTTGAGTCATCATATCGGCACACCATTATCATCGGTATGAATTTTAGCCGACTCAACAACTTAACTCAAGCATCCCGTATCAATGATACCTCATGTCAATGTGCTTGGAGCAATGAAAGGTTGAGTTCTTACCAAGATAAATAGCACTCTGACTATCCACAAATAGTAGATATTTATCTTGAACAACACCAAACTCCTGCAAGAATTTCTTCACCCATAGCAACTCCTTGCATGCTTGTGTGGCAATAAATTACGCCTCTGTATTAGACAGAAAGAGCTACACACTACATAACTGGATGCAGAGTCACAGCTCCTATGATTTAATCACATATAACCCGAAGTGGACTTCCTAGAATCAAATGTCTCGACCATATCGAAAGTGCGGTATCCGCCCACGGTAGGCTTATCATCCTGGCACCAAAAGCATCATTAACGGTACCTGAAGATACCTCAAAATCCATTTTTCTGACATTCCAATGCTCTCTGCACGAGTTTGACAAAAAATCTCTTAGCCACATTACCTTTGACATGTGCTATATACGGTCTTGTGCACACCATTGCATACATCAAACTTCCCCCTTGCGGATGCATAGGGAACCCGTTGCATATATAATTTCTCATCTTCATTTATTGGACTTTGTTTGGGAACTACGGCAAAAATGAGTAGCAAGAGGGGTGCTTCTGCCTTGGCCTTTTCCATGTGGAATCTACGCAACACTCTTTTAATGTAATTGTTCTTGCGAAAGCTTGACCACAACTTTTTCTCACACTTTTTTTACATCCTTGGATGATTCTTATACCAAAGTCATTTAGCGACTCCATGTCCTTCGCAGCAGAAAATGACTTTCCCAATTGCTCCTTTACAACACATCCAATCGCTGGAAACATTTTCCCAACTTGATAAGCATGTCATCAACATATAATAACGGGATGTGAAGTCATCATTAGAAACTTTACGACAAAGGAACACAATGGTCGAAGTAGTCTTCATGTAGCCCCTTGCTCACATAATAGACTCAAACTTCTTGGCACCTTTGCCTCGGGCACCTTGAGCCATATAGGCTCTTTACAGCTACACACATAATCTTCTTTCCCTTGACATGAAACCCATCGGGTTGCTTCATATGAATTTCTTTTCTTCCCCCAAGATGCCTGTGAAGAAAGCGGTTTTCACATCCATTTGCTCTACCTCCAAATCAAGGTAGCGACGAGACTCAACGATTCTAATTGTTGACATTTTACCACGGGAGAGAAAATCTCATTAAAATCCAACACCCTTCCTTTGACTAAAGCCCTTCGCACTAATCGAACACCTCGGAGACATAGTGTTACTTTTTCATGCTTTACCTATAGATCCACCTGTTATCCAAGGCCACTTACCTTTAGAGCAACTTCACTAAAGTGTGATTATCATGTAAGGGTTCATCTCATCCTTCATTGCATCCCGATACTTTTTCTTTTCTTCACTCTCGTGGCCTCTGTAAAAGCACTCGGGTTCTTACATTAAGTGTTAGAATCATACTCATCGGGGAGAATACCTCCTAGAAGGTTGTCTCTCCTTGTTGGACCTCCTGAGTTGAACTTGAGGTGGTTCGGTAGCATCACTCAGATTTTCATCTTGTGACATGTCATGCTCCTCTTCATCATCATCAACAGGAACATCTACTTCATATGCAAGTGTCACGATCACCACATCATTCGAGCACGTATTCGGGATTCCGAATAGGTTCAAAACTGCCCATACCATCGCTCTCCCAGTAGACTTCTCCATCTTATCAATGTCTTCAATGGCTCGACTTCCATGAATTTCTCTACATCACCTAGCTTCTAACAAGCTTCTTCTCGCTAATGATCATAACCCGAATCAAATTCATCCTCACCATAGCTTTTGAAGAATATGCACTGGCTCGATTTCAGATCCAATCCTCGATCTTCATCCTTCGAACATGCACAAACTCATGTTCAAACCCTGGGCTTATCATATCATCTCGCTAAACCAAATTTTGTTTGCACCTCACTATTCAAAGCAACAAAGAGGATTCAAGATTGATCACATGCACCACTGTAGCCAAAGGCCTCACCCCGTATGCTTTGCAACTTAGCTTCAAGAGCATACACCTCACTTCAATCAATGTCCTGCTCATCCTCTCCGCCAAAACCATTCACCGAGGAGTTTGTGGAGGAGTCTTCAATGTGGGATGCCATGTCGCTTACAAGATATCAAAAGGTCCACAATACTCACCATCATCACAAGACGGATGATTTCAATTTTCTGGTCTCGACCGCTCCCTCAACTCGAGGCATGAAACTCTTTGAACTTTTCCCAACACTTCGGTCTTTTGACTTCAAAGCATGCACTCCAAAGTTTTCTAGAATAATCATTAATAAATGTAACAAAATAAAGTGCACCACCAAAGGATTTCACCTTCAAAGGGCCAAACATCCGAATGCGTCTACCCAAGCAAGTCGAGTTTTCTCGAGGGGAGATGCTTCGGGCTGATACTCCTGCTCATACTCAATCATGCAATGAGAACATTTCTCCAAATCTATATCTTTCAAACCCTTAAGCATATCCTTCTTTGCTAAAACACCAAATTCTTCTCAATCGATATGACGGCTTCTTCTGCCACAGAAGAAGCCTCTATATCCATAGCATTCACAATCGTCACTAGCAACCAAAGCTTTCAGCCCAATACAACTTTAAGAACTCTGGGCTCTTTGCCACAACTGGTTACTCAGGAGTTTCCACTTTTCGAACTAAAGCGGTTATCATAACCATCATCAAGTACCCGCACAGATCAAATTCAGTTTTAATATCCGAGCATGTTCACTTCAAGAGCAACCGTATTCTAAGGTCGGGTTTGCAAACAAACATCACCAACACCCCAATAACCTCGGGACACGCCATCATTACCTCCATCTTCAAAACTCCAAAATCACCTCGGAGCTTAAGATGGAAGAACTCCTTCCCGGGCGCAATGAAAAGACCACTCATCAATTATCCACATGCCTTCATCGTATGCCAAAATTAAGTGAATTGTGGTCATGAGAATATCAAGATCATCACTGCAGCGTATTCACACAATCACGATCATCATGATCCTTCTTCGCTAACCCTTTGGTTTTTACTCCTTCTTCCAGAAAACAGCTCCTTTCGGGATGTCTCCTTATTCGCGACACAATGGCACTCATTATCTTATTGCACGAGATCCGACTTGCCCCATCTGTCTCTAACACCTTCAACTCCTTTCAAGCTCCCCTTTCAAGAACAAGCACTCCAATGAGTAGAAATACCTTGCGCCTTCCTTCTCATCTCCTCTTTCATTATGATGACCGGCTCGTACATTTGCAGGAACAATGCTTATCGGGGCAGCACTAATCATGGAACTCAAACGCCCTACTCAATCGTGGAGTTATACAGAAATAGTCCCAACACATCATCATCAAACTCGACACCGCAATGATGAATCGATCACAACGCCCTTAAATTCACTCAGTGCTCAAGAATGGAGTTCCATCCTCAGACTAATTCAATAAAATTCTTCAACAAGTACAATTTGTCGTCTTTACTTAGAAGCATACAAGGACTCAAGTGTTTGCCACATAGTTCTCTCAGATGTCTAAGAGCAATAAGATTATAAATGGTTCATCTACAAAGTGCCCGATGAACCGCACACGCGCCATGCTCAAAACCCCACTCTTCACTCACGGACTCCCTGGGCTTCAGGGCGCCAAAGACGTAGAGAATATGCAAGACTTCAAATAGCAAGTCCGGTTCATCCTTCAATAGTGATAGTTTGCTCCATTCAAAGATGCACCATTTTACATGCCCATCTTTCAAGCAAGTGGTGAAATAAATCCACTAACAACTGCCTTCGATACCACTCGATATGGGAAAACCACAACACAATAACAAATCTAATAACAGAGCAAAAGGTAACAAGCACTAAATTCCCTTACTTGCAAGAACTTAAGTGAGGAGGATCAATAAAATATATCGCAAAAACAAATCAATAGCACACAAGAGACACAATTTGTTTAATGGAAACCCCTTAAAGTATGGTAAAAACTACGGTCGTCCCGACCAAAGAAATAGCCCACTATGATCAATAGAGGTACAAGAGAGTTTCCAATAAGTGCACCAAAACGTAAGGCTATAGCCAAGAATCCGGGACTAAAACACCAATGCTTCCAATGCAAAATAAGAAGAAAAAGAAGACCCCAAAAAGCGTAATTATTGGGGAACTCATGGGCTAATTTTATTCCTACCAGATAACATATCAACGAGTCCAAAACCGCACGGTACGGAAGAATCACAGTTTGCTTGAACTCATCATTCAAAATCCACTGATCCAACTAAGGAACGGACCAAATAATCAAACAATCCTCGGAAGTGCCAAAATCACAAAGCTTTTCTTCCTCCTCTTTGTTGTCATGATATTTCAAAATGAGCACACTCTCTGTGCCCTAATCACCCTCCACTTCACTTAAATAAGTGAGACAAGCCGGGCTCACAATGTCGGGCTTAATTCCACATAGCTGGAGCCCAAACCCAACGTGATCCGGTGTTTCAAGTCTATCAGGAGTGATAAGATCGGGAGGTTTAGATTTGAAAGTCGCTAGTACCATAAGGTCAGAGCAGAAAGAATATTCTAGAAAATGTGTATAGATTCTCATCCAATAAGGACTTTGGAAAAGCCTGAGTAGATGTATCAAGCAAATAGTCTTTCAAATCAGTCGTACCTTAAGGAGCAGTTTCATACACTATGCATGGAGAAAGGTACGAGGATCTCAGACCACATGAGTATTCTCAATGGCACACTTCGCATTTAGAGGCTATCTGAGTCGTGGTTTCTAATGAGGATAAGCACCACGCCTATTTCATCTTTTCGACCTCATATGAACACACATGAAGCTCATCTAATGTATGGAAAGATACGGTGATTTATCTCGGTAAGTCACCACCAAACTCTCGTCTGCGTGGAGCACTGTAGTGACAAGAATGTTTCAATAGCTGGAAATGCCCCGCGGTCAAGGAAGGGAAGATGAAGAACTTCTAAAAGTAGTATGTCGGGTGTGACAATCCGCACATCAAGAAAAATATAATAAAAAGGTAGAGTTGGTTCAAGCAAATGGCTTTACCACAAACTAACATAGTAACATTTCACAGATGAAATTTCTATAGAAATGTGCATCCTCGTAGCATGTCCACTAGTTGCCATGGAAAAAGGATGTGTCAAGAGTTATAGGGACCACTTGCAATACCCGCAACGTTTCGCAATTTTGTGCAAGGTGTGCGGAAAATGCTGATGGTCAAGAACCTCCTGAGAAAGCAAAATGTGTGGAGTCGCACTACAATGCCAGCATGACTGACATGTGCCAACGGCAAAGTCTGTGAAACAGTAAAAGTTCAAAGTGTTCTCAGAGCACTGCTATGGCAGAAAGATGATTCTCAATTTAAGAGAATATGGCATTTATTAGACAAAATCAAAATCCCTAAAGTTCCAAAATATTCCCACTTCAAAAGAAAGGAGCGGGTCACAGGATGGAACAAGATCGTGTTGCCTCAACAGAAGCCGATGGTCGATTACTTATAGGGTTCTCCTACGAGGGTACCACCTCATTTACGATCCATTCCCATTTATTTTTTGCATTAAGAGCACATGCTTACAAAGCATGTCTCCTTGTTTTCTCTCTTTAGGCTCCATGTTTCGAGCAAGATGTCTTCTTCCCTTGACCTATAGATAGGCAAGTGAGAAGCTTAGAAAATGATCCAAGTAGGATCCGAGAAGGTGAGAGGAGAGTAAGGTGAAGAGAGAAATGAGAAAGAGCAAGGAGGGGTCTTTTCTTGTTTAATACATGATTTTATAGTGTAGCTATTCTTCAGATATGCTGTAAACACTCTGGTTATTCCTGTTTCAGATTTTCTCTTGTATTGATCTCGCTTTCTTGTGGGCTAAGTTGAAAATCTATGAATTGCATAAATTTATTACATAGTGGATTTTGTCTTCATGGTTTTTTCTCCAGTAAAGGAGTTTTCCATGTAAATCCTTGGGTCATTTATTTTTCCTATTTTATTTCTATGTTCTAGTTCATATTTTGCCAAGGTGATCTCAGGGTATTTTTCCCAACAACATGTACTTAGCCATCAAAAACACATTTTCTTTCTTCATTCTTCACTGCAGGTTCGTCAAAACGTGTCCCTTCTATTTAATATCCTCTAGGATCTTTCAATATTATGAATTCAGACATTTCCAAATCATCCAATATCACAATTGTATCCTGATTTTATTCCACAATTATCATAATGAAATATTTTACTTCCATATGAATCTCATCCAATATGATCCAATCTTCTAAATTTGACCTGTGCAATATCTCCATCCCATCTTCCTTAGTCATCTCCTAGCTAATATCTTTCATGATTTTCTGTGAATATTCTTCTAGAATTTGTTTCACTAAAGATGTCTTTGCCTGCCATCAAACTTGGTCAACCAACTGCACCAACATACATCTACAAAAACAAGCTTTAAAGACTTCTTTCGCTTCATGTTTCTTGAAAACCATTTTGGGCATGTTTTCCAAGCAAGCAAATTCTTCACATAATCGGGATTGGGTGACCTATGAAGGCAATCTCCTACCATATTTCTTTTTTTTCAAGCAATTCAATCCACCAAATCGATGTCCATATCTTGATTCCAAATCAAAGAAGAATCATTAACACAAGACTGCAAACATCTTACAACATCATTTTGAAATGTCAATTAATGAAAACATTCTATAACCTCGTCGCCATATTAGCAATCAAATCGTATGGTGATCTCCTACCTGGCAAATTTCCATGCATCTTTACAAAGGAGAAAATATAGTGTTTACAACACTCACAACTTCCAAGAAAATTGCCTCAATTTTCTCATTTAACCTTTTTCACCTCCACCATACTCTTCCCCGCTCTCTCGATTTGGGATACATAAAACCGAGGTCACGCCCTCGTAGATATAAGCAAAAGAGGATGAATAAAATAAAGAGATCTGAATCACATACGTAGCGAGAAGGATTAAAAAGGAGGGAAAATTTTGTCAAATTTTGGCACCGAAATGTACCTCAAGCCACCTAATGAGGCTTCATTAACAAAGCTAAAGAAAAAAATGAGTCATTATTTACTTCAATGGCCTTTGGCTGTACTTTCTTTGGACACATCTACATGGAGAAAAATGTAGTTGTGGCACAAACTAAGGTTAATATTGACATGCGGCTCTTTTCTTTTCTTTTTTCCGTGGCGTACTAGTAGCTACTCATATCATCACAAATATAAGGAGATCCTAAATCAAGTGGAAGAATTTCAAGGGTTTAGTTTGGTGGGTGGGAAAGAAGAGAGAAAAACCCATAAGTATTGAAATGAGGAATAAGAAGAAGAGAGAAAAGTAGATATTGAGGAATGGAGGTTTGTTACTGGAGAAGCGAATTTCCTATTCTGATGGTAAGTACTCCAATTCCATCCGTAGTTTTTCAGCCAAAGAGCTTCAAAAGCTAAATGACTAAAATTATAAATTGGGTATCCATTTTCTCGCTGGGGTCATATGGTATAAAGGTTGTTGAAGGTAGAGTGATTTTTAAGTAAGAAGTACTTTGTTATGACTGTGTTGATCCCGAAAGGATAAGTAAAGGAATATCAAGAGCAAGACAAGTGGAGCGGGCATAAGAATGCCAAGCTTTTAGATGTCATGAAACGCAATCCCCACTTTAGTTTTTGAATTCCCGAAGAATGGAAATCTTGATGATCAATTAACTTCCAATCCAACTTGTTTACCATGGAAGATTAGACTAAAAATTGCAACTGAGATGGCTTCAGTATTTACATATCTTCATACTACATTTCCCATGCCAATCATTCATAGAGATTTACGTCTTCTGCTAAATTATTTTGTAAAACCAAGTTATATTTATTGATCCCAAAACAACATCCAATCAATAATCGAACCAATAAATACATTACAAAATAATAACTTTATTGAAACAATAAAGCATATCAATTCATACTGGGTAAATAACATACCTAACATGGATCCAAAATTGTTGGCTGCCATTAGTCTCCCAAATCTACTAGGGACGAAATCAAAGAAAGGCTAGGGTTGAAGATGGATCTTTCCTTCTCCTCAAAGTGTGTTCTACCAAACCCTTGTAAAATTATAGTACCTATTTACTCATATATATATGTGAGCAATAAGTGGAATAATCGGGGCTTCTGGGTCCAATGGGCTTACCAAAGCAAGGAAGAGGATAGATCCATGGGCCCATAGCTAGTTAATTAAACCATCCCGTAAATGACCCATAATTAACATGCACAATTATACAATTAAAATTGTAATATGATTATGCTTAGCCCATGATTAATAAATTAATCTAACATCTTCCGCTTAGACGACATAATCATAACTCAAATGCTTTTTCAATAGATTTATATAGCCATAATCAATCATATACAATTAACGCACAAAGAAGATGCATAAATCGTATATAATCAGGCTACTAATCAAAATCATAACTTAAATGCTTCAACAAGATACTTACAATTAATACACCGAGAGGATGCATAATTAAGAGAATCAGAGATTGTTTGATATCAGGCATTATAATGACAAGAGCATTGATTCAATAAAATAAAACATCATTTTGTCATTCATCCTGGCCAAAATGAAATCATAAGATAATGACAAATGTCAAAATGTGCATGTAATAATGAAAAACATGAGCTTTCCTTACAAAATACTTGGAAAGGCAGAACTCCAACTAAAACAAAGAGTCAAGGCTCTAACAATCTCATGCGAATGACGCGTTCTTGAAACACAATAAATAAAGCCTCACAGGGTCACCAACATGCTAGTCATAGGCGTGTGCTCAATTGAAATGAGGGACTCTACAACTTTCTCTTTAACAAAAAAGGAACTTCACATCAATGTGCTTGGAGCGAGAAGTGCTCCTAATGTTCCTAGAGAAAGATACAGCTGCAAAATTATCACAAAACAATTTCAGCGGTCTAGAAATTGAGTGAACAACCTCTAAAGCTGAAATGAAGTTCCACAAACTATATCAGACAGCAAGTAGCCTCATAACATGCCCACATACTCGCTCTCCGTAGTGTAATAGCCGCAAGGCCCACTTTACACTCTTTCCACGAAACAGCTCCTTCCAAATCCATCATAAAGATATAACCAAAATGGACTTTATCCCTCCACGCAACCTCGCATAATCGGGAATCACTAAAACCAACCACCTCAAGAGCGTCAGATGCCGATATGTCAACATGAGATCCCCGGGCACCGAAGATACCTCAAACTTAGCCATTTTCCAGTTGGCTTTAATTAATGATCACCTCAAGTACCTACCTAACACGCTTAACAACAAGCACATCGTATGCAGTACTGCAACATCAAAGTCGCCCACTGAAGAATAAGGACCCGTTTCATCTTATCTCTCAATATCATCCTCGAGAGGACACTGGCCCTTGGAAATTATGTCACCCCTTTATAATTGGGTGGTCATACTAGAAGAACATGATTACATATTGAACCTTTCTCAAATGTGTTCAATATAAGTCTATCGAGACAATCTCATAATGTGCCTAGGTCTATCGTGTGAAGTATCCGCATGCTTCCAAGACATAAGATGCTTCCCAAAGATCCTTCATATCAAAATGGATAAAAAATAACTGCTTTATCTAAACCAACAGGTCATTATCATTGGCTAGGAGCAAAGACAATTTGTCGTATAAAACCAAGAATATGTATTTGGTTCCATCGACCTTCATATGCAGATTGATCACTGCTATCCTTATAACCATCGTCAGGCAACTTCATCAAATTTGAGAAACCACTGCCTAGAAGCCTGCTTTAAACCATAAATAGATTTCTAGAGTTTACAAACCATGTGTTCCTTACCAACTTCTTCAAAGCCAATAGGTTGAGACATGTAAACATCCTCAACTAAGTCTCCATTCAAGAAAGTTTTCCTCACATCCATCTGACAAACTAAATCAAAATGAACCATTATAGCTGCTAATAATGCTGTGAGTCTTAAGTGGGACACGGAGAGAAGGCTTCAAAATCACACTCTTCGCTGGACAACCCTTAGCCATTAATCTTTCTTTATATCTCTCTACATGTCCCTTAGCATCATGTTGGCCTCAACACCCATTTGCACCCAATAGTTCCAACCATCTTGTAATCCACCAAGCTCCACACTTTATCTTGCCATAATGGAGGTCATCTCATCTTTCATCGTGATCGATCCATAAGCCGACTGAGGACTAACAATGGCTTCAGTGAGGTACTTGATTCCATACATCACCCGCATCATACCATGCCCCCGCAAGTAGACAATGTAGTCACCCCAAATCATGAGCTCACATGCCTTCCTCGACCACCCCGGCGGGGTATCCATGACTATATACGGGACTACATCTAAGGCTACTAGATCTACATCCCTCACTGGTTCATCATCGCAGTGGCTACTAGATGCCAGTCAACAATAAGGCTATAAATCGGAGCAAAACACAGCGCATGAATTAAACTCGGTGTTCTTGAACACACTTTCTCGCCTTTGGCTTAGACCAGATCATTCTCAAAATAGATATTCTCCAAGCCTAGAAATATGACCCACTCCTTTGGTACAAAGAATAGAAGACTCTTCATCCAATTTCAAACGCTTCGTTCTACTAATAGTATTACATTAAGAGAAAAGAAAGAAAACTATACAACTCCTAATTCAGAAGATCCCCACAAAGCGTTTCATTGCCAATCAACAAAGAGTTCTGAAGATAAACAATTTCAAATTTAAAAAAACTATATCCAAGTCTATCTAAAATAGGTACTGATATCAAATTTCTCCTGATTTGGGGTATGTACGCCACATCCCGCAATTCCAAAAAATTCCTATACTAAGTTGCAATCTAACAACTCCCAGAAAATCAACTCGGACTCTCGACTGCCTCCTATGTACATATTGTTTAAACTGGCAATTTCTTCATTTATCACCACTTGCATAGAATTGTACATTTGAATGGTAGTAATCACTATCTAACCACCAAGTATTAAATGTCACATCAATGATATCGATTCAAAAAACAAACATTCACCCAATGATTTATATAGCTCATTTTTTTCTTATTCTTTTGAATACTTTGTATATTTCTCTTTGCTAATAGCATACAAGAAATCTTTTGCATTCTCAATTGGGAATGCTTCGTATAAACTAATCTCCATATGATTCTATGATCAAACAACTATGAGAATACTCTAATCTCATAGAACTTTTCCTCATTCGCGGTAACTCTCAGCAAAGGGGTTTTCGAGGAGCTTCAACTTTCATGCCAAGTTCATTTTTCTTATAATCGTTTCAAATTCCATCATCGTAGATTTTAACCCACCGTCAGAGCTAGTCTGCCAAGTTTTGTGATGGCAAAGAACCAAAGAAAGCTCAAAGTCAAGAATAAACAACATAGTAAATGTCAAGAATAAATGCAAACAAAGACATGCAAATTGCTCCATTCTTTCTAACTAATAAATGACCCACAAAAGTGGCTATCAAACGCTGTATCTTTAAAATACAAAAACACTCATACACATGTAAGACACTACTCAAAATGTCATTAAACTAAATGCGCGTCCCCCACCGATAAGGTAGTAAAATTACGCTCTGCTCATGACACTTTAATGAAATCTTCCACCAAACTAAGCATTCTACCAAAAAATAAAGTCATTGATAGGACAACTTCACAATCCGAATGGATCTTACCAAAATTGATGCGCAAGACAGAGAATTAACAAATATAAAGATCAATTCCTTAGAATATTCGACATGCTCAGACTTATGAGAGGCAAATCCAATGTACATCCAATATTTCAATTTTCACCTAAGTGCAATAATACCAATAATAGTCTGGTCTACACAACATGATGCTATAAGTAATCACATAAATAGCACAAAAATAAATTGCTATAATATTGTGAAAATCAACAATAAAAATATCGTATTTAGGTAAAATTTTTATTTTTGTTCCATAACCAAATTTAATGTTTAATGGGATAAAATTCCTCTAATTGTTTCTAACTTATATTCTTTCCATTATATCCCAACGATCAATGAAGCAAAAGATTAAAAGCAATAAATAAATTGATCCAAATTTAAAACACGCTTCCTATACATGTGTGAATTAAATAAATAATTATATAAATATGATTATAAGAAATCTAAGATGCTATTAATAATCAATAAAATATTAATAAAACAATTTGTGATTGATTCAAATAAGAAACTTCTTTTTTTATATCTCAAATCAATGTAATGAATTAAAGGATCACAAAGGATATCCTTTTCTTTTGTTCTCGTGAATCGTGATTGATATTCACAATCAAACAATCAAATAAAAAAGGAAAGATTTCTATGATTGAAATCTGAGTACCTATTTTTTATAGTTCAAACATTGCCATACACAGCATTTGATAAAACAAACAAATAAAGAAAAATTCATGATTCATCTCACGTAAATCAAGGGCACGACCATTAATGTCAATCACAAAAAAAAATGTTTCTTTGATTGATCTTGCGGAAAATCAATTATGAACAAATTCGTTTCGAAACAGGTAATAGAAATGAACAAAATCCATATATTAATTGGATAAACACTTGATAGCTTCACCCAATATCAATTAAAGTGGTTTTAATAATTAATTGCAAATATTTTGTAAAAAACCAAGAGTTTATTGATCCTAAAAAAACAAATTTGATCGATAATCAAAGGACTCAATAAGTACATTACAAAATAACTTTATTGAAACAATGAAACATATCAATTGTGATCGGGTAGAGCAACATACCTACATGGATCCGTAATTGTTAAGGCTATTAGTCTCTCAAATTAAGTAAGGAACCAATCAAAGAAGAAGTAGGGCTAGCATGCATCTTCCCTTCTCCCCAAAAAGGTGTTCTACCAAACCCTTGTAAAATTCTAGGCATTATTTACTCATATATATAGCTTAATAAGGGAACAATTGGGCTTTCTGGGTCCAATGGGCTTACCAAAGCCAAGAGAAGATAGAACCATGGACCCATATCTAGTTAATATTAAATCATTCATATAAATGTATCCATAATTAACATGCACAATTATACAATTAAAATTGTAATATGATTATGCTGAGAGTCCATGATTAATAAATTATCTAACATCTTCAACATTTCTCATTCGACCAAGACTTGTGTAAGTGTCATTTTATGCATTATATGACACTTCCTAGGGTGAAACACAGTAGAGTGTACACTCCCTTTGGGGGACTTATGATATAGAATCTCAAGCTTTGTCGAGGTATTTAGAGAAGAGTGATGTTTTTTGCTTGTGGCATGCTTTACCTCGCCTCAGCATGGAAAGAAATACTTGATGGCTTAATGGAATCATGTCATCCATTGATACCATAATGTCCCGCATCAAATCTCACTATTACGGATTGCTGATACTAATTTCTCAGCATAAAGAGGCGCAGGCGCATTACATATTATTTCAAGTGTCTTAGAGATAACGACAGGAGAGGCCAATTATGTTGATGTTGCAAACAACTCACACGAATTCAAAAGTATCTTTCTTCACTTAATTCCTTCTTATATTTAAAACTTGTCTCCATGTAAAAGAACACATTACTTTGTGTAGTCCTTCCTCTCTTTCAATATAATTTTCTTTAATCTTTCCTTTATGTCTTTTTTATATAATTTTGGTTTTTCATTTTTTTAACATGCAGAGAGATTTCATTTATTAAAGTAAATTGCTAAATGATGATCTTCTTCAATCAATATAGGGAGATCCCAGCAATAAGCTCTAGAGTAATATGACATTTCAAATCATTGTATCAAAGATTTAAGATGTATTTAAATTTTTAAAATTTTTAGGGTGAGACTTTTTATATTTATATTTGT
Source organism: Tetrastigma voinierianum (assembly GCA_016808115.1). Classification (NCBI taxonomy): domain Eukaryota; kingdom Viridiplantae; phylum Streptophyta; class Magnoliopsida; order Vitales; family Vitaceae; genus Tetrastigma; species Tetrastigma voinierianum. The sequence continues at coordinate 29,704 of JAEQBH010008882.1, read as the reverse complement.
ATATATCTATTTGTCTACAAAATAATGATTTTTATTCCTACATATGCATGTATTTCTTTCTTACTAGCTTATTTGCAGTCGATATTTTGGTCCATGTTGCCTGGATACTCACCATACAGCTCAGTGGTCCTCACCATATATACCTTTCTCTTTGACTCACTCCTTGAATTATCAAAGTTAAAAGATAATTAAATACAGGTGAATGATAGCTTAATTTGTAGTCATCACTGCACCTTCTCAAATTAAATTAGAACATTATGTTATTAGATGATTTACTTTTTTAGTTTGTTGTTTATTCATTTCATGTACCAATCATAATTTAATTTGGACTTGCTAAATACCATAACCCATTGTTCATACTTCTGGCGCCTCTTCGTCTAATAGACATCTTTCCGTAAAATGTTATCTTTGGTGATTAAGATTTCATACAGATAATGAAAGAAGGGGTCTTGCTAAACATGATCGTTATTTCATCACTTTTAAGGCTTCTATGTAACAATGTTCATGCTTAGCTAGTTAGGTCAGAAAACTCAACAAAGTGGCTCTCACATTACATGATTTCACTGCTTTCACATCCGGCAGTGATCAACAATTTAATTCCATGCATGAATGAGTCGGTTGAATTAATGAATAACCACAGATATTTAATCTTCATCTTGCTAAATACTCGCTCGTATTAATGAACCTTATTAACAAGATAGAGACTGTCATTAATAATTTTTGGTAATAGTTCTTCCATTTTATTGTAAACTCTCGAATTTTTGTTGTTTTGTTAGAATATGTCTCAAATTCCTAATTAGTATCTAATACTTTTGTAAATAATATTTTATATGATAACTCTAGTTGTTATCTTATTGTATTATTAGGTTCTTATAAAATAAGGAAAAGCTTTTAGAATATTGCCATAAAATATTATGAGCTCAACAGATATGTTAGAGAGAGATGAGTTTGTAGAATATTCGTAAAAGAGACCTAAGGGCTTTTGGGATTGAGATTATCAGGGAGGCATTTTCTCGCATTGTGGACATCCCAGTTTGTAATGCACACATGTAAAGGTTTTAGGGATTGATAGTTTTGTGAGATATTTTCTCCGATAAGAATTTTAAGGCTGCGATTTCGAATGATTTTTTTTTTCTTAATACGTAATACTGATACTTAACTCAGACTCTATGTTTTTCAAAATAGTGGAGATTCTCTCATGTATGGATATAAGCATGATTACTAAACCACGTTAAACCGGGCCTCTCGTGTGCACCTTTATGTTGATTTCGACCACGTGTTCTGAATTCATATTCGTGCACTAACCTTCCGCAATTCATAACAGCTTGTCATAGAATATCCACATAGACTAATGCATATATCTTATAGTTTCATTTCTATAACTGAATAAATGAAAAGAGAGATAGCAACTTTAGATCCCTTAACTTAAGCTTCCATACAAATGATGCTGACTTGAAAATAAAGCTCACAAGGCCTGTTTTAGGCCATAGACTGCTTTTTTTTCAAATAACAAAGAAAGTGATTCTTATATGTACAAAGAAATCATGTGATTACTCACATGAGTGCTCTAGAGGACATGTGTATGTAGAATGTGGATAGACTTTTAAGGTCGTGCAATACAGTCTTGGGATGCATGAACTCAGATATGTGAAGTCGTCCATCATGATTGATTAGTTTGTAACGATCCGATCCAACCATATGTATATTGTATGTTTTGTGGCTCAATGAGTCCTTACAACTTAAACACATTCCAGTCGGTATGAGCTCATACTATATACCTTTACACATGTAGGATATGACAAGCTATATAAGAAAACACGACTGTAATCATTCTTTACAGCTTTACTATGAATGTCTCTTCAGGAGTTCTATGATGTCGCTGGCCATGGCAGTGAGGCAACTCTCATTTTGTTTAACCGTCCACTCTTACTACCACGTCTTGCCCTCATATATAAATCTAGCCTACTCTTCCTAAGAAGAAATTCACTTTGAATAAAACTTAATCCAATAGCTTAACTTAATTTTACTAATTAGAGGGCACATACTGTCAACAAGAAGCGTCTAGTTGATATCACTTAACTATCCTTTTCACATCACTTATTCTTCTATAGTGCAATTCTTAATTTCTTATAGTAATAAAAAGTTGTAAATCTTTGCATTCATTACTTCTGTTAGATACTTGCATAAAGTGATTGAATTTATTATTAACCCATAAAGTTGACAATGATTTATGGCTTGATAGAAAGATGAAGAGCCTATTAATTTTAATTTTCATAAGTTGTTGAAACTTTGTTCCTCATGGTTATAAGTCACTCCAATCCTTGTCAATTCCATGCCTTCCAGTAGATAGAGTCACACATTCAATTCCTCTCTTCCTCTAAGTACTTCACCAAAAACCAGCTCCGTTTCCTTCTCACATGATTGGTCAAAACTACTATAGAGCTCTTCGATTCAAATCAATAATCTGAAATAATCTCAAATAATCTTTGAATTTACAGTCAATAAATAAGTAAAATCGTTTCTTTAAATTGTGTGATCACCTCGCAAGGATTTCCATGCATAACTCGCTATCAGCATTTCCAGATCATAGCAAGAAAGCTGAGATTTAGAGTCTTCTATGTCTTTGTTCTGATCAAGAAAACAAACGAACTAACTCTCCAATGCTTTGCAGCCATTGTGCCAGCGCCATTGTTAATGGATTCACCTTTCCATTTGAGAGAATGGTACTGGCTGGTTTAGCTTGATTTCCTGCAGCCAAAGCTGATAAGAACCCAAGTGGATTGAGGTTGAATAAGTTCTATTGGGCCAAGCTTGCAATCTTAACATATATTGGCGTTAAATACACAAAGAAATCATAATAAGAAACCCTGAATTTTCGATAAGCTCCATTTGGAACCCAAAAACTTCTAAGAAAATAAATTAGAAAACAAAATGGAAGAAATAAAATTTCTGGAAAAAAATATAAGAAAATAGGTTTAATTTTAACTACTAATTCTATATATTTATCCAAACTAATTTATTTGTTTTTCCCTACCAGGCAAAAAGGGATTAAAAATTGAGGAATTTGATATATTTTATTTCTTTATATTTTCAAGATGAAACTCAACAAGAGAAAATCATTTTATTTAGAATAGTTTGGGAAAACCCGCAGAGTACTAGGCAAAGAAAAAAAGAATATTAAGGATTGTTTGGAATCGAAAGTAATAAAGAAAATAGAGGAAAATAAAGAAGAAAAGTGGAAGAAAATAAAGTTTGAGGAAAATATGTTTAAACTTAATAAATTAATTTTATATGTATATCAAACTTATTTTATTTGTTTCTCTCTAAGAACTAAGAAATTTAAAATATGCAATATAAAAATTATGATTATATTTTGATTTTCTTTAGTATTTTCAGCAATGAAACCAAATATGAGAAAATCATTTTGTATTTTTTTTTCTTCTCTAGTAAATTTTCAGAGTTCAAACAGAGCCTACAAAAACAAGAGAGAAGAAAATGTTGGTGAACGAGGATTTTGCGAACTTACCAGCTGAAGATATATGCAGGTGCTTCATGAAGTCCTGAGGGGATCACTTCATTGTGCAAGGAAATGGCTAGAAAGGAAACCCTACAAATTAAAGAGACGAGAAACCAAATTATCAAGTTATGCTATTGGGAGGAAGTTAGCCATATTTAAAGAGTTTGGAAGCATTTGGTTTTAAGTTAGAGCCCATGATATCAATCATAAATTGTAAAGCAGTCACGAAAAAAGCAAATATAGAAAGTTCAGGAAGATCTAGAACATCTTGAAGATCTGGTGAACATATGTATTTTCTTGTTGGTAGAAGGTGACCATGCCACCCGGAGAAAACCATGCGGACGATTTCAGAAATTTTTGTAACCTGGCTTCTAGCTAGACGTGTAGAAGCTCAAGGTTGAAGCTGGTAGAGGCACGTGATAAAGGGAGATGTTTTACTGAACCAAACACGGTCCTACCAGAGATGCGAGTTAGGTGAGCTTAATCTGATCTTTGGTCAACTTTTGTGGAGTGTACATGGACGACTTGGTTTTCATTTTTAAATCTGTTCTGGAAGGAGGTAAGTTTGCTAATCTGATCTTTCGTCAACTTCTTTATGGAAGCATAGACGACTTGTCGTGAAGTTACAAAGGTCTGTTTGGTTTTTATTTTGGGTAAATGGTTTCTTGAAAATAGTTTTTTGAAATATATAGAAACATCATTTAGTTTTTCTAAAAATTGTTCTTATCATCTAGATTTATGTTTCTTTTAGATGTTTCCTTCGTTTAAAACAAAAAATATAAAACAAAACATATTCTTCCTGGTTTAATTTAATAAAAAACAATTTTAAAAACAGCCCAGATATTTTTACCATCCATGTAATGTGGAACCCTTGTTCACCGCTTATGGTGGGTAATGGGAATTATATTTTATTTGTTTTGCCTTTTTAATGTATATACAAAATGGAAAGAAAAACATATTTTTTGCGCTTGAGGCCTAACTGGCTTTGATAAAGCGGGCACAGAGGTCCCATATTCGAATCCTACGGTGATATATGGAACACATGTAAAGAGAATTACTACCAATGTTAAAGGAAAATGAAACTAAAAATTTATCGAAGGTTACTCTGTATATTATCCTGGACTGATAATACTTGCATATTATCCAAGGTTAACTTTAGGGTGTCATAGGATTAATAGGTAATAATTTAAAACTAACCCGAATATCCATGGTTATGAAACAAAATTATATATAATTCAAAATATTTCTTTACTGCTATTTTAAAATATTAGACATGAGTTAATAATATTCTCCCATATATGATGGTTTCTTTTGTATACCAGTCTGCAAACTGTCAGACCTCTTTTTTTCTTTTTTTCTTTTTTTTTTGAGGGTGGACCCTCTTATTTTGTTTTATTAGTATTTTATGAAAAATAAAATGACTTAACCTTAACAAATTGCAATCATGTTGTATGTTATATCTCTAAATAAGCTTATATATCTTTCACTAGGATAAAACATCATATATGAAGTTGCTATAGACATCTACAACCTAGGTTTTGGCACAATTTGGAGTGGGGACAACGCCTTCTACCTAGTCTCAAGCCTCCTTAACTATAGGGGGAATTTTATGAAGCTATCCTTATTAGGATTTCTTATAGTTATTAAGTTTAAGTGAAACTCAACCAAAATCTAATTTATTTCATTATAATTAAATTCTTTATGTCTAAATGAAACTTAACCTAGTTGAGAAAAGATAAATGCATTATAAAATAATGAAAATGGAATGAGAAAAAGTGGTGTTACTGTTGAGGCAAACAAAGGTGAAATTGTAAATACCATATTCTATTAAACTGAGAACCATACTCTACCATAACGAGTATACAAAACACTTAGAACTTTTACCAATTCCAAGACTTTAATAACAGTTACGTCATCGTCTTATCTACTATGGTAACCCACTGCTTTCGCCTGTGAGTCTTCACCATCAACATCTTCCTACCACACACCTTGGGTACAAAATTGCAAACTGCCCGTGTTCAATGTGAACCGCTTAACACTAACATATCCTCTTTTCCATGGGCAACTAGCAGACATGCCACGAATGCACATTTCCTCCTAGAATTCCCCATCAACAAATACATTATGTTACTGGGAGTCAGAGCCATTTGGTCGAACTAGTTTCACCTTTTGTACAATTCTTCATATGCCCAAATTGTCCACACACTAGCGTACTACTTTCAAAGTTCTTCTTCTTCCCTTTCCTCGACCACCAAGGCATTTTCAATGTGTCTATCCCGAGTATGGGCGTGAGGGCACCTACCCAGGCCCATGTGAAGAAAAAATTCAATTGAATTAAAAAACCCAAAAAATCGATATTCAAAAAATGTTTCAGATAGTTGCGTACTACGATTTCAATTTCTCTCATTTCCTACCAAACTTTATTCAATCCCTTTTTTTTTAGGTTGCACCACCTCATTCAACCCTTCTGATCTCGCCTCCCACCCTTATTCAATCTCGGCTAAATTCCCCATACCAATTGAAAGCTGATCTTCCCATAAATATCTCCATCTTCAACCCTTCACCACAAATGAGCCCAAAATTGGCTCGTGCCCCCCTCTCGCCCCCCCTCCATTCTGAACACTTTCTACTTTCTTGTAATATTCTTCTCACTATTTTTTAAAAACCGATATTCTCCAAAAAGTCTCACAATTGTTTATGTAGCTATGCCCAAAATCAAGGTGCTACTTACTACAGTTAAGGAATGATGACACGGCCGTTTTTGAGTTTGCAAGGGCCTTATTCTTCGCCTGATTTCTTTTCATTTGTATTTGTTGTTGAGAGAATTTTCACATTCAAGGCCTTCCCACTCTATTTCTGAAAGTGGGAATCTTGGTTATAGATTAATTGTGGTTAAGGGGCAATTAGGGTCTTAGAGAATGGTCCCAGTGTAGGGCCCTTATTTTGTTACCGATTTGTAAGTAGTTTTTTTGTTTACATATACTTGGAATCCTCATACACATTAGCGCCCCTTATCTTATTATCACCAGGCCCTCAAAATATCGTAACCCGCCTTTATTTTCAACTATTGAAGCATTCCTTGCCACTACTAAGCCTCTCTCTTTCTTTCTCCAAACAAGAGTTTGGCAGGATGACTTTTGAATAAATCACCATATCTTTCCCATACACTTCACATAGGTTTAATGTTCATAGGAGGTTTTGAAAAGACCGTGACAAGACGCAGTTGGCCTTATCCTCATCGTAGAGATCACAACCCAATACTTCAACCGAATGGGATGCATCGAGAATACTCATGTGGTCTAAGATCCTCGTACCTTCCTCCATGCGTAGTGTATGAAACTGCTCCTTCAGGTACAACCGATTTGAAAGACTCTTTGCTTGATACATTTGCTCAAGTTTCTTCCTCCCAAAGATCCTTGGATACCGAAACCTAAACACGCTTGCTGAATATTTTGCCAAACATATTTTATGGTACTAGCATCTTTCAAATCTAGCTCCTCCCAATCTTCATCACCACAAGAGACTTCTTAGAACCCTATGATCTGCCAATCTTCACCACAAGGTGGCTTCATCCCTTCAATGCCATGCAACCTGTGACTTAATCAAGACAAATCTGACTGACTCAAGCCAAAATTGATTCTCCCATCACCCTCTCAACATCAAACTTCATCACGACATTTTTATCAATGGTGAACCACTGCCCCATTACCACTTGTCAGGGAAACCCCCGATATCAACCTTGGCAAAATATCAACTAGAACAAAGAAATAAAAGACACGAGATTTAAGAAAACCCTCATTTAAAAACACCACAGTCAACTAAGACAAAAATCCACTATGTATTAAATTTGCACAATTGAGATAGATTTCAATCGCCTCACCCCATAAGAAATCGATACTCAATACAAGAGAAAAATACAAACACTTAATATCCAAGTGTTTACCATCATTCAAAGATAGCTACACTATAAATCCTCGTAGATAAACCCCGAGAAATATCCACCTTCTTGCTCTTTCTCACACTTTCTTCTACCCATTCCTCCTCTCCTCTTTCTTAATGATTTCGCTTCACTCTGCCTATATATAGGCTCAAGAGGAGAGAAAGACATCTTACCAAAAAACATGGAACCTAGAAGAAAAACAGGAGACATGTCATGTTTCCAATCAGAATATGTTATAGAGTACTCTTTGCTTGCCATCTGTAAATATATTATAGAATAATCTATTAAGGCAATAATTAAATTAACAATTATTTTATTCACAGAAAAATCTTCCTATCAATATTATGAGGACAAGAATATAGCGATTGATTCTATAACAGTTCAATCCTCAAAAGTGATTACATGGAATCTCTTGAACCTCTTCTTCGAGGCTTACAACACCATCAATCCACCTCGTCAACTCCATTCCTTCTCCAATAGATCTACTACACATTCAAACTCCTGTCCTCCCTTTAATAACTTCAAATTAAACTAGCTCCAATTCTTCTCAGGAATATTGCTCACTACAACAACCGATCCTAGATTTACATCAATAATCTCAAACAATCTCAAGAAACCTTCAAATTTACAGTCACTCAGCAAACATCAATTTTAAACTCATGATCAATTCTCACTGTGATTTCTATACACAAGTTTCAACCATAACTCAAGACTCGAGAGGCAGAAAAGCTCAGCCTCAGAATTTCTATATCTTGAAGTTGATGAAGAATGCAGACTTAATCGAGCTGTGATGCTTTGCAGCTACTGCAAGTGCAATTGTTACCGGATTGATGCCTCGATGGGAAGTGACTGCACTATTAATTTAGCTGGTTTCGCAACTAAAGCTGATATGAACTCATGCATTGGGGTTGGAGTCGATATTTCTTATTCCAAGAGTGCACCATCATCTGAGGGCCTTGTACTGGAAAATAATGAGATAAGACATGTATAACCCTAGGAAGTGTTTCTTACTTAGAAAGGGCAAGAATATGGAAAAAGGAAAAATGAACTGATGGTATTATATCAAATTTGGGTAGCCCCTAAGAAAAGCCCTTGAACTGTAAAAGTTATAAGAAAAGAAATAGATAAGGAAAATTAAAAAAATGCAGAATAAAATATTAAAATGAGTTTAAATTTCATCGAATTAATTTTTAAGTTTATTAAAATTTATTTTATATGTTTCTTTGTCAAATAAGGACAGAGAAATTAAAATATGTAAAATTTTTAGGAATTTCAATTATATTTATTTCTTAAATTTTTTAGAATAAAAATCAAATACAAGAAAATTATTTTTATATTCGCCTAACCTGAATATGAGAAAATTCTTGGTACTTTCTGGATTTAATGGATTTAGATTTTACATACTATGTTATTTTTCTGCCCACTTTAATAGAAAATATGCTAGCTATAGTGTCTTATCAAATATGGACCTTCCTTAAATGAAAGTTGGTTGTCCCACATCTGTTGTGGAAGGGGTTGATGATGAGTTTATAAGCGCTGCGAAAACTCCTATCTCACGAAATGCTAAATTCTTTGGGATTGAGAAGGCCCAAGATCACCTAACACCACATTAGAACCCAGTTACTGAATAAGTCTCACCATCTGGAGAACCCAAGTTGTCGCTCCTTCCACCTGCGCAAGGCCCGATGTGAGGGGAAGTTTGTCACATCCCACATCGGTCAGGGAAGGGTTGGTGATGAGTTTATAAGTGTGAGGGAAACCCTCATCTCATGAGCTAACTCTTAGATTGAGAAGGTCCCTAAAGATCACCTAACAAATGGTATATATCTAATATTCTAGTAATCTATTCTCTCTCTTTGTAAACATACGTAATTTAAAATCAAAATCAGATTGTATGTATATGATTCAATTAACTGTTCTAGATAGTTTTCAAGAAATACTTACAACACCCTTCTGCTAGATTTATTGGAGGAACAAATAATGAAAAAGTAAAATAATTACTAAACAACCAAACAGATCAATAAAAGATAGTAAGAACCCTTGAAAAGTATTACTTATAAAGTGCAAGAAAATGGTATCTGATCCTTTTTTTACCTTTTGGGTAAAATCATACTTAATTTTACACCAAACTAGATTGTATTCATAATGATCTTAATTTTTACTTTTCATAGATAGTTTCAAGAAATTGCTTACATTATCTTCAGCTGATTTCTGGAGAAACAAATTAATCAAAAATAAAAAATAATTTTGATAGCAGCCACAGAAAATCATAGTTCATTTTCAAAACAACCAAAAACAGAAAAACTCAGATTTTCTCCCACAGCTACCAAACAGAATATATAAAACTTCCAAGAAAATAAAGATGAGAATTACCAGTTGAAGAGTGTGCAGGTAAGCCTGCATAGCATCTTGAGGAGACCACTTCATTGTACTAAAGAAAGAAAGTACAGAAAATCAGAAAATTGGAAAATGGAATTATAAATGGAGGATTCAGGAAACTCCAGTCAAGGATGATTACTACTGACAAAGGTGGCCATGGCCATATATATATAGAATATGGAGCCTGGAGGGCAGTTTCACTAATTATTCCTCCAATTTTTTAATGTAATTTTAGGAATTTCATGAAACCTTATTCCCACCCACGAGAAGATGCCAGCACGATACATATGCATGTAGGTGAGAATCGTGGTTTCATAAGTACTTTCATAGAATAATCTAAAAAAGAAGAAAATATTTGGGTGTCCGTGTTCTTAGTTTTATAGACATGTCTAGGGAGGAGTACAGTTGTCAGTGATAGAGATGTTGGTAGAGGAGGTGGCTTTGGGAAGTATAGCTTGGAGAATGAGCTATACCACCAGCAGATCATGGTGATGCCCTGCATACAATTATTTTGGTGACACCAACTCTTTAAGGTTATTCGGGCATAATTATTAGACCTTTTGGGTATCTGCAGCTTGACCCATTTGAAACTCGTTGATTTGGGATTCAAATAATGATGATATCATTTAAAGCAAAACTAATAATTTTTTTTAGACAAAATTAAAATACTGAATTTAGGGTCTATTTGATTTTTTTGAAAACTATTATTTTCTTTTTTAAAACAAAAAGAAAAAGGAAATATGATGAATAGTGATTCTTTTTTTTTTTTGTTATAATAAAACATAGAAAACACAAATTTTAAAAATAATAATAGCTAAAATATTAAAATAATATTTTCCTGTTTTAAAACTCAGAATACCTCAAATTATAAATTTCTGATGCTTTATAACATGTTGAGGGTGTAACATAAGTTAAAAGTTAAAGTTTTCTAAATAATAATGCTAAAAACAAAATAAGTAAAACTGAATTAATTCATGGGTCAAGGGTAAATTAGTAATTTACCAACTGAGACCCTGTATACAAGTAAGATCTATAAAACTATATGCCCAATTAGAATATATGAGAAAGAATGTAAATGAAAGGAATATGAGGACTTAAATGCAAAACGGTAATAAATCAAAGCTGAGTTTTATTTTAAACATTTGACCTTAGCCATAAGCTGATAAGACCACATTCGTCCGGCACTGGGGCAATTGTCCCATTCAGCTAGGTCGTTTCTTAAGACAGAAATAGGAGAACGTAAGAAGAAGAAGAGGAAGAAGAATAGAGAAGCCTCAGAATGATATGATACTAGTTTGAATCCTTGGCCTATATAAGATTGTATTTAATATTTACAAATGTGTTTAGGCTCGTTTTTTCCTATTTGTTGGTTAGGAATTCTCTACCTCCAACAAATGAAGTTGATTGGTTTAGTTTATTTTTGGCTTCTAAGTTGTTATATGGTTGTCTGTTTGGATGTGGTCCTCAATAGAGGAAAATCAGAGTAAAGAAAATGTCGCATGAAAAATACCGTCCGCTTTTTAAAACTCACGTTTTTGTTTTGGCCATCACCATCCAAATCGAGTATCCAAAATCTAGTAAACTAGACTCTAGAGAACAAATTTCATGAAATAGGTGTATGCAAATTTGGACCCCATTGCACCCAGAAATTCATCAAAGGGGAGCTATGTTGCATGACACGGTTTGGTTCTATTTTGCATTAGGAGTAGTCCTAGCTGTTTAGGGCCATAGCTGAGTTTCACTCATCCAAATTGAGGATTCAAAATTCTGGGTAACCAGGACTTCTAGGAGAACAAATCTCCTAAAATAAAAAGAATGGTACCCTATTACAATCTGTGAATTACAAATGGGAGCTAGGTTAAAATAGACATAGCTAATTCTGTTTTGGTTATGTTTGGACATTAGAGTAGTCCTAGTTGTTTAAGCCATATGTTGAGTTTCACTCATCCAAATTGAGTGATTCAAAATTTTGGGTAAACTAAACTTCTAGGATAACAAATCCCTGAAATAGTGTCTTAAATTCCTTAACTCACTGACCTGTAAAATGCCCAAAAGAGAGCCTATTTAAAGAAATATTTGAGGCCATATGGAAATATATGAAAATGCAAAGATAAGAGTAATGATCACAAATATCATATATGATTACCGATAACAAATAGTTGGTCTGGATATGAGATATATTGAAAATGAAATAAAATGGATCATTCGCAGAATCCAAGAGAGTGACAGACGATACGCCTACAGGATAAAAGCTCCATGCATATCGATCACGTCCCATAGTGGTCATTACAAAGACATTCTGTCCTTCAAAGGTCATTGTCTCAGATAATGATAACAAAGATCTTCGTGTCCTTATAGAGGTCATTGTCTCATACAATGATAACAACATATTCGAGTCCTTATAGAGGTCATTATCTCGTATAATGATAACAGGGCCTTTGGGCCATTATAGTTCATTGTCTCATACAATGATGAACAAAGACATTCTGTCCTTATAGTTTCTCATATCCACTTCTAAGGTATATAGCAGGCATGAAAACATAAAAACAAATGATGTATAAGAATATAAAAATGATTTGAATACGACAAATGATACGATATGAAATTTATTACGAGAAGATAAAGACTCATTTCTGATATAATAAGATAATTATGATAAGAACAGACAAAGTGTAAATGACACAAAATGTATATGAACGATGATAAGAAATGAAACATGATATGTTAAGTAAGTATGATATATGTATACACTGCAAATGATATGTATGAAATATGTATACATGTGTATAAGTATATGATATGTTAGAAGTATATGACATATGTCTAAAGTGTGATAATCCTTATTAGGGTCGAACTTATTATTCCCACAAGCTATAGCCTTAGCAGGGTGTTCATCCGTGTAGGTATGTAAGAAATGTAAAATGGGGCTTGAATTCCATGACAAGAATCTCAGTGGGTCAACGCAACACTAAAACCACTGGAGGACCTTTCTACTATTTTGTATATGTTTTTAGTGTTTTGTAACAATGGAAGTTTGTATATGTTGAACACTCCCATTTATAGAGTTTGAATATATTTGTAACTGTTACTACGGTAATATATGTCAGTTAAATGTTTAACAATATATATGAATGGGAACAAGTTTATAGTAAATAGGAGAAAAAGAAAGAAAGACACCCTCATCTCGACATCAAAATGGGGTCGAGGTGCATCACAAAATTATTTCACTGAACAGCTTAAAAACATGAACCAAATAGTCTTTCAATCCTATTTTGAAAACTAGTTTTTAGGAACTATTTTTTGAAAACACAAGAAACCAGTAGTTTTTTATGTTTTTTTTTTGTTTTCCTGTTTTTTAGAATAAAAACATTTTTTTAAAAATATTTTCAAAAGGGTAAACAGATAGCCTTTACTGCTTTATCCTTGGTTTCCTTTATTATATATCTTCATTTTTTTAATTGAAACCTACTATTGCTCAATTCTTTTATCCTAATTATAATTTCATGATGAAAATTAAATACACCATTTAATGTTTAAATATATGTTTTAAAACCACTTTATCAACTAGCCTCTTTCTCTCTAACTTTCTCAAGTTTTTTCTAACCACTCACCATCTTCCTACACCTCTTACCAATTTTTTTTAAAAATCATTATTATTCCACATAAATCTAAGTTTTATTGTTTTTGTGGATTTTATCATCTTATTAAGGAGGTTTGTTTTTTGTCGGCCTTATAACGACGTTTTGTTTTTCTGGGTCATTTTATTGTGGTATTTTATTTGCGACAATTCAAACAAAGAGTTATATATATTCAATCGTGCAAGACAACAAACCAGATTATAATCTCGCATGTTGCAAAATCTCTTGAGTCATATGTATTTTAGTCACTATAAAGCATTAGACTTTAAACTGGTTTATTTGAAAAGAAATCAATTGTTGCCATATGTTACATAAGGATAAGCATATATGGTGTCATTGTTCATTGACGCACTTCTTTACTAATCAATTATACGTTACTTTACATATACTTGGTTTTCTTCTATTTCATTTACTGTTAGTTTCATTTTATATTTATTCATTTTGCATATTATATTGTAGTTTTATTCTCATTTGAACATGATTATCTTGTATGTTTATCCCACTTTTTACTATTTGAGCTGTGTGGACTTTTATGTTCAATTATTTTTAACAATGATATATATTATTTTTTTTTTTTTTTTTGCTACTTTGGAAGGAGTAATAATAAGATATTAACAGAGCAAATCAAAGTTATATAAAAATTGAAAGCACGATCCTATTTTATCCAATAAAAAAAAATTTCATAGATCGGTTAAAGGGTTTCAGAGTTATTCAAACTAGTTAGAGTGATACAAATTCTTAGAGATCAATCTCACCATTTTTTAGAAGATTCCGTCATTAATTATTTATATAAATAATCAGCTAAACTTTAAATCTTATGATAGCTTTAGTTTGGTGTAATGTGTAATGTATTGGGGTGGAATTTAAATAGTCCCTAGTTTTGAAGTCTCCTCCTGTCTCTGATTAGTTAAGAAAAGTCATAGTTTCACCCGAACATACATAATTATCAAAATAAATAAACTGACCTAGATTTACGAAAAGAGGGTTGATGAGCTAAGGAGTTTTTTACAACATAGTGTTAAAGTACTCTAAAAGCCATCACCTATAGCACTTATTGTAGTCTTATATTCATTTATAATAAACGCATCTTCAGCTTCTTGATATTCATTTAATATATGAATTGTTAATATCTTAAATCAAATTACTGAAGTCCTTGATACATTACATGGCATAAAGGAAATCATGATTTTGATCATGATAATGATTCCTATTATGTGTAATTATGTAGTATCTAAACTATCCTTACTTCATAGGATCAACAAGATTCACATTATGATTCAGATCGCATTTAGTACATGTTAGAATTTTATATTATTGGATCACACAATGATCTAATAAACTCGTGATCATTTGATGATTGTGAAAGAGACATGTGATGTCATTAAGAGTAGCAAAGTTAATTCTGGAGATCTCGCTATGAGACAATCATATAGATTATCTATTCTAAATATCAATGATAGTCTCATCATAAAGAATGGTGCATGTAAAAAACCTGCAGTAATTAATTTTTTTTGAAAATGGCAAAATAGTAAGATTTCTAAAATGGTTCGAGAAGCTTAGAAATTTTTCTTATCTTGACATGTCTGACTTCACCCATTTATTCGTCAAGTCTAGTGACCCAAAAGAAATTGCCAGATCTGAGACGCCGGATTTTCTACGATTTTGAGGTAATCTGACGCCTAGTGACCCCAAAGACTAGATTTTGAAGCAGAACTGAGAAAGTTAGGAAATAACTCAAGTTAATTTCATTTAAAATAAATCGAACTTGAACCGAGACTTAAAATAAATTGTTTCTAGCAGAACGAACCTGCATCAAAGTACACGTAAGCTGTGGCTGTCTTTAAACCAGATGTTAGAAAATCATATGGAGGGGGAAAGAGGATGTGATTTTTCTGGGTTTGAGAAAGAAAGAACCTGTGAGGAGAGAGGAAAGAGAGGAGGAGAGAGAGCTTTCTCTCCGACCATAGAGATCATGGCCTGATCTCAGCCAAGACGAAGTCAGTACTGGTCGAAGGCAACGCGCGTATTTAAATAAAATCAAGAATTTTCACCCAAAATTCGAGCGAAAAGTTCGGAGGCCGGGTTTCGAACTCTCGAAATCTTCATGTTTCTGGCCTTAGCTCCAAGAGGGTGGAACTTCCCACTTGTTTGGTTTCCATCTAAGAGTCATTTAATTGGTTGAGCCCCAGGGCTATTTGATGGCATTTAGAGAACCGTAAAAGCATTTTTCAGGTTACTGCTCATGAGGGCCTCCACTCACGCTGATAACTTTTCTCATTCAACTCCGATTCACTGGCCCTCGGACTCTATGGAAAGCTCCTTGATTCTAGAATTCAATTCATATAACTTAATGCAATTTGAAACTCTGGAGATATGTCCCAATGACGAAAAATGTGTGAGGTCCCTACCGGTTCTCATACAGGAAGCATCGCTCATATGAGGCTTCCAACTTTCGACAACCATACTTTCTCGTCCGAATCTCGATTCATGTGTTCTCGACTCCCACGTGAAACCCTAGCTCCTGGAATCTGAATTCATATGCCCATGGAAGGCATTTGGCACCCACATATTTTCTGAAAATTTAACGTAGGAACCAAGTGTGCAAATTGCTTCTGCTATGATGACTCGATGGTCTAATACATTGAAATTGGTAGCGTTAAGGTGATTATATGCACGTTGATATAATTATCCATGATGCTTGCGAATGTGTATGAGTTTGTATGATCGAGCCATTGTATCGAAGTTTGTCAGAGGCCACGGTAGATTCGATATGTCGCTAATTAGGCCTGAAGTTAAATTTATGCAACATATCTTGTTTTGCAATGGCTTATGATGTTAATGTATTCGTGTATTGATATGTTGGCATGAATCGTGCGGAATTAATTGGAATTTTATGTTCATTATTATAACTTTCCATTTGATGCATGAAGGAATGCATGAGTAAAGATGCATATATAAACCATATATAGGTGGCATGGTGACGTATATGATATTGTTTCGTGATTTATGCAAGTACATCGATGAAATAGTGAGTACGAAAATCACATTAGTTTGTGTCGATGGTTTGTTTTTAGGACAAAGTCCAAAAGGTCAACATGAAACATCTGAGGTCGCCCACGCTTTAACGCGCTGTTCACTTCCAGTAGTGTCCAATAAATATATCGATGTTGTCCACCAAATTTTATCAAGTATGTCCAATAAATTATATCAAGGGGTCACCACCAAATTTTATCTGAGTATTCAATAAATTATATTCGGAAAATTGGCCCTAATAAATTTGACATCGAAGATTGTTCAATGAGTTTTCAAAACAAAAAAATCTTGTTTTGAAAAACTGCTTCACACATACTTATTATCAGAGAATTCAGAGGACTTCTATGGCTGTGGATCATGAGAGGAGTGAGGATCTCATTCATGGTCATGTAGATTCCATTCTGGATCGATATAATCGTGATTGGAATGTGCTCGCTGTGATGACCATTGATTCAGAGACTTCATGAAAGCTGAGACTCTAGGATTTCACTCATCACATTACTCACCCAAATGGGACCCCTCGTGCACAGGGATGTAGGAAGATGGTGCCTACTAGAGTCGATAATGAGAAGAAAGCTTATTTGTGGTTTTGATTTCATATTTTTAAAAACATGTATTAGAATCTAATTTACATATGTTTTGTATAAGAGGTGTAAATTTAAACTCCTTATGGACCAGTGGTCCATAGCCATGCTTATATGTTTGAAAAGGATAATGGGCCCTATGTGGCCAGCTTTACTGTATGTGGACCAGTGTGGTCGTTGTATAATATTGCACAGCCACATGTAATCGTGATAGTCAGATTAGTGTGAGCCCCGCACAAAAGAGACTCGTCGATTTTGTTAAACTCAGGTCCCGCGAAAAGGGGGCTCAATGGTGTCGTGGCTCCGGTTATCTGACATCCAATAAATCTTCCGCTGGTTGACGAGTCACAACGACCCCCGAGATTCGGGGGCGTCATAGCAAGTATCGTGAGCATTATGCATACGACTACCCAGTGGCTCGAGGACATGGGCCAGCCTGCCATTGTGCGGTAGAAATTCATAACATCTCGGCAGATTACCAGTTTCGTGTATTTGATGTCACGCCACAACGTAGTATCAAGGTATAAAGTGTGATTACCTAGGACTCGATGTACGGGCTAGACTAATGCGATTCATTCGTGTGATTCAGTTGTTACATGATGGTGTTATGACAGTTTTAAAATTATGGGCCAATTATATACATGGCAGAATGTATGTAGGAAAAGATGAACACTAGGTTAGAAAACATAACCTTGGGGTATTCGTAAATTATTGAATTAATAGTTCAAGATATTGATGTCTATTACAGCGGTTATATGTACCACAAATGTGATAATGAGATAAATCTGAGCATAGCTAAGAGGTTATAAAACCTTGAAAATCCATTGAAGGTGAATTCTCCTCAGAACAAGGGTGAGTGTTTTATCGATATGTTAGGATTATGAGTTAGAGATCTCCTAGATTCTACTCACTACACCTAAGGTTTACGGATATGTCGAAGCTCGATGTCATCCTCAAGATGGACTGTCGACAAAGACACCGGAATGGCTATCGACAATGATCAGAGGAGAGTTACTCGCCACACAAAGGACAATAATTGTGTTATGTCAGGGATAAGCTGCCATGTTTAACCCACTCGGAGGCCAGCCTGTGGTATGGTTAGTTGATGTGTCGCCAGGCAAGCCTCTACCCCGAGTCAGCTCCACTTGTGGTTTGTGAGGTGAGGATGTCTTTCCTGGATGAACTACCTAGATTACTCCGCATTGTGGATGTAGACTTGTTATTAAGTTACACCTCAAGTTATACCGCTTCATTTCTACACCCACATAGGATGCAGCCAGGCTTGATGCGGTGAACCCAAGGTCCGCATATGATTTATTGATAGGGGTTTCATTAGATCCTGGAAGTACTTCACCAGGGGTGCTTCTGCCTCGTTTGTGAAGAAGAAAGATACACCTCTTCGACCAAGGCATTGACTACCAACAAATAACGTGGTTTCGATCAAGAACTCCAGATCCATTACCGAGGATTAATGATTTGTTTGATCAACTGAGAAGGGCACGGGTGTATTCTAAGATAGATCTCTGCATCGCATCATCAAATGAGAGTTAGGAGGTCACATCCCTAAGACAAAGGTTCAAGTAGACTTTGATGGGCATTTCGAAGCCATAAGGATGCCTTTCTGACGAATTAATGCGCCAGAGCATTCACTGATCTCACGCATGTGGTGTTCAAAATTCCCCATTTAGGATCGGGCCTTGTCGTAGTCTTTGTCGATGACATTCGATCTACCCCAAAGATGAGGAGGGGAGAATAGGATCACTTGAGGATTGTTCCTCCGTGCTTTGACGAGACATCACTGTACCAAATTCAACAAGTGTGAATTCAATGACATAGGCGAGATTCTCGGGCATATAATGTCACCAGTATATCAAATGACCCCGAGAGAAGGCCTGGTGCTTATGATGATTCGAGAGGTCAAGTCAGCCTTCAGATATGCAATTTTCTTGGGATTGGCAGGGTACTACAGGAAGTTCATCAAGGATTTCTCCCGACTAGCAAAGACCTATGACTTATTAATCGACCTGTATGAGGTTAAGTTCCCAAATGGATCGACTGTGAGAAGGCATTCCCCAGGAATCTAAGAAGCTACTTCACTCCTATTCGATAATCCCAAGAGTGCATGAGGTGGCAGCGCTGGTAATCATGATGCTCACGCCCACTGGATTCGCTTTGATGCGTCCGGGAGGGTCAGGAAGCTTATGGTTCCCGCCGCTAAGAATCATGATGGAATTACGCCACACGACACGGAGTTGGCGCCATAGTCTTGCCTTGAAGATTTGGCGCCCATTACTTATACTAGTGAGCATTTCGAGGTGTATTTAGATCACAAAAAGTCTAATATATTCAATGCAAATAGGACTCAATACGGGCAACGCAGGATGGAGTTCTAGAGGATTATGACTTCACCTGCATTACCACCCTAGTAAGGGAGAGGTGCACACCCATTTAAGTCACTTGGAGATTGGCTAGTATAACTTCCCGAGTGGTGATTCTTTGATGCTCGTGGGGATAGTCGGCACAAAGATACCGAAGTAAAGCCTGTGGTATCGCTGGGAGTCCGTGGCTACACCCCTGGCCCCTATTGGTCGTGAGTGATCGAATCACAAGGACAGACGCAGAGATGGTGTCCATCATGACGTGATACGGGCCAGTATGATATCGAATCATCCACGCAGATGGTAAATCAGAGGTGAGGATCGCAAAGGCACCCAATGATTAATCGGCAGATTCAGAGGCCATCGCCCGATTTGCATCCGTGTAACACCGAAGATGTATCGCGGATTCGGCCGCCAAGACTACCGAGCGACGAAGAGACACGCCGAGATTTTGTTCGACGATGCCTCACGTGTCATCAGATTAAGGCTGAGCACTAAAAACCAGCAGGGCTACTCCAGCCATTGAAGGTAGCTGAGTGGAAGTGGGAGCATGTCACAACGGATTTACGACTAATTTACCAATTTCGACATCGCGAGGCACACATGGTATGGGGTGATAGTGGACCTGGCCACTAAGTCTACACATTTCCCCAGTCAAAGGGATGACCTTCACATCGGAGGTGAATTGTGAGGTTGTATATACGAGACTCCGTCTCGGCTACATGGAGTGCCGTGTCCATACTCCTCAATGTATGGATTCCAGATTTATTAACACACTTTTCGAAGAGTCAGTAAGCATGGACGTATTGACATGAGCACCACCTTCCATCCAGACGATGGTCAATCTGAGGACCATATATATTTTATGACATGCCGCGAGCATGCAGCCCCGGATCATTGCAGATGGGAAGAGCACTTTCCTGCGGGAATTCGCCACAACAACGTTATTAGGCTTAGTATATTGCATGGCACCCTATGAGGCGCTGTAAATGAGGCCATGCTGGATCACTAATTTGTCAGGGAGAGAGCTCCACTGACATCATCCCGATTCGATTAAAGACACCCTGAGAAGGTGGGTTTGATACTAACGCCTTCCTCACTCTACCGAGTCATAGAAGAACTACCGCGGATAGCGACATCGACCCCTGTGAGTTCAAGGTTGTCGATCACGTCTTCAAGGTGATGCCTATTAGAGGAGCGGTCAGGTTCTAAGTAAGCGAGGAAGCCGTCACGAGGTTCATCTCCGGCCCTTTGAGATACTCTCGAGAGGGTGGGCAATCAGCCATCGCTTGGCACTACCGGCCAGCTTATCCAGGTCCATGAAGTGTTCCACGCCCCACAGCTCTAACATACCCGCATCCAAATTTCAATGTGGGGATTGGGAGATTACGGCTGATTACGATGGGACCTTCGGAGGGACCAATATGTACTGCGACAATGATTAGTTCTTGCAAATGCAAGACCGTGAGGCTGAGTTGAAAGCACGCTGGCAACACCATGGAGTCGAGGAGCAACGCGGGAGTCACGAGGACACAATTTCGCGCCACCTATCCCTTCTTGTTTAGGGATGAAGGTACGTAATCTAGTCGTTTAGAAATTAAATAACTAGTTATATGCATGCCATAGTGCACATTACATATGCATGTGAGTCGACTTTTGATTTGTATGGAATTTTGATCTAAATTTTTAAGGGGGGAAAAATGTAAAACCCTGAAAAATTAATTTTCCAAAATGAAAAACAAAGAAGATTGCTTAAAATGGTTCAGTAGAAAGCCCGAAATTTTTTCTAGATCTGCTTACATGATGAAATGTGACTTCACCGTTAGATTCATCTCATGAAGTCTAGCGACCTAAAATGAAATTGTCAATCTGATATACTCGAATTTTCACGATTTTCGAGGTAACAGATACAACAGGCGACTCTCAATACTTAGATTTTTATGAGAATCTCGAGAGTTAGGAAATAACTTAAGTTAAGTTCATTTAAAATAAATCGAACTTGAATCGAGATCGAAAATAAATCGTTTAGCGTAAACAAACCCGACTGTACACACGTGGCTGTGGGTCTTTGTCTTTAAAACTTAAAGATAAGTTAGAAAATCGATGGAGTAAGATTTATGCATTTTTCCATTGAGAAAGAAAAGAACCTCAGAGTGGAAATGAGCCGAAGTTTAGGAGGCCTGGTTTTTAACCTGTGTCTTCTGAGGTTTTCAGACAGACCTCGACCTTATACCCTTCCCCAGATTCCTCTAAGGTCTCAGTTTCTAAATAAGTCCCACTGCACAATCTCTCGGGGAATATCCAATGGAACCCCACTTTAAGAAAGAAAGAGACACATGCACAATATAATACCTCAATATATATATAAAAGATCCACAACCGCTTCAAATCCACAAATCACCCATTCATCAGAGGTCATAACCACAAACACACATGATAAAGACTCATAAGGAGTTCAATACTAAGATCAGAAAGCATTCTAAGAGTGTTTTGCGAATTTAGTGGGTGCCAATGAAAATACATAAGTCCAATAAATAAAGGCATAGACAAGATAGAATACCTAAATCGCCGCAGAACGAGCGACGTAGTCGGGCGCGAGGCAGTCTCTACTTGACCGTCTGACCTAGAGAACGGATTTAAAACAATAAACGTGAGATAATAAATCCCGGAGGGCATAATTTATAAGAAAACACGCTTATTTTCGGTAAAAATTCCTTCTCTCAAGACCTAACGTCCACTTTGTAAGGTTCCCGTTTGGAATCATTTCACAAACCCAAACTTATACCCCAGCCAATAAATATGAAATTCATGCTCAAAAATTTAACCAACATCATTATCAAGAACCTTATAACCCTAATTTATTCTACAAATATAAGAATTGAGTGATAAAATATATATAAATCATCATGTCGAAAATAATCATGAAAATACAATAACTGGAAATATTGAAATGGCGATACCTTACCGTAACCAACAATGTAACGTAATTACATACCCATAGTAAACCGCCTGTAAACCCAACCTCACGACACCGCAATCTAGTAACCTTTCTCAACCCGCCATCACGGCTGCGGGAAACATATATATAACCATTGGATGGAACCAACCTCACGACACCGTGGCAACTAATAAACCTTCGCGTAATCCCGACATCACGACCGTGGAAATAATATGTAACCGTTGGATGGTACCAACCTCACTACAATCGTGGGCAAACTAATAAAAACCCTCTGCAATCCCGACATCACGGGCCGTAAACACACATAATCGTTTTCTTACCACATATACTTTTCTTCATCGATACGTATTATAATATTTCACAAAATTAAAATCATTTCTCTGTATCAATAGCCTTTCAGCGTGGTTGGTAAACGCCACCAGCTGGCATCAAAATTGTTGCCGTCGATATTCATGAATCCCTCAGCAATTTTTCCTAAGAGCGAATGTCGATGCAACCACACAGATACTGTTTATATAAAACAGATGGTCATATTTATGTATAATCATCGCTCAATCAATTGTTATATATATATTACTATCCACAATTATATATCACAATAATACCCCAAAGCATTTAAACATATGGTAATTCACTCACGTGACTATAGATGCTCTCAGTCCGTTGTAATGACCCGCACCAAATAATGCAAGTTTCTAACACATTCACCAAAAGCTTGACTGCTTTCTTGACTTCAGATTTGGACTGTTTTCTGACCTCAACACTCCTAGTATGTAACCTGCTGACTTTTTTTCAAGGATGAATAATTTTGTCACTAAGGCACCATCTCGTAGGGCCTGGTCGATACGAGTTCAGACTGTCAACATCAAACCGACTTACTGATAAAAAGTTATGGTCTTGAGAAGTTCAAACAAAGAAGATTTGATCGTTGTCCAAGTCCGCTTCGAGCTTTACCCGAAAGCCAATCTCAGCTCTATATAAACCTAGTTTTATGTACAATAGAACCCTAGCCCCAAAACACTAATTTTGAGCTCCAAAACCCTAGAAAAAAACTCCCCAAGACCATGAACACCGAATCGGTCAAGCCACCCATTTCAAGCCGCTCAAGTTTCAAATTGGTGGAGACGACTCAGCCCACCACCCACACGCGCTGGCCGGGATGAGGAGCAAGGTGAGATGACCACGTGAAATCTCACTACGAGTCGCACCCGGACGCGCCCAACCGGGCCTGGCCGATCCACGACGGCGGCCGCCACCGTGAGTCGCCAGTTTTCGCTATTTTTCGGCCACTTCAGGCCTACCCATACCTCCCTCCCCCCATTTTTGGACCCTCTAAACTCATTCCCGTGGTCCTTCGTGTTCTCACCGCTTTGAAAGATACGACAAATCAGTGCCGGGCTCACTCGCTTGATCGAGTTTTCCTAGCCACCACAGTAAACCTTTGGACCAAGGTAAGAGTACTAATGTTCCCGTCAGGCTTTCCATTGATATATGGTTTGTGAATTTTGGACGCCGCTTAGTTAGTTTTCCATTAACACTTCAGATAATTAATGAGAAGGTCGGATCTAGATCGAGTACCAATTGGTCAAGAAAATTGAAGATGGATTAGTGAAATCGATGTTTTATGAAGTATCGGTGGTTCACTTCGAAATTAGCTCCCGGTGAAAATCCCTGCCTGGGTACGGCCCATGGGGCACACCGTATAATCAACCCGTCGAGTTCAATTCTAGATAGTTTCAAAGTTCTAAGAATTATTATAGCATACTGGGACATCTCAATGTGCCTTTTGGTTTGAAGCGATTATCATGTTATTTTTGCCATACATGTGCACTCACGCCGAGCCTGGAGACTGTTTGCTGTGGGAGCAGGACTGAGCATCGTATTCGTGAGTGGTTTATATGTTTTAATCAAGCTGGGGTATTACAGATATATAATCAGAGTTAATTATTATATATATAACTTAATTGATCGAATCTGCTGATTAGTGCATAAATATAATTATCGGCTTTTATATAAACAAGTTATCATTTCATGAATTTGTCAACATTTCAAATATTTTGAATTACCGAAGTTCATGGATATATTTGTATTTAAAACATTATGGTACATGGATCGAGGTTTTAAAACCACTTTGAAAATTTACTGCTTTTAAGAAACGGATTTTGAGATTTTGTGAAATGATTATAAGGCGCATTTGTCGAAAGGTATATGTGAGTAAGAATGCGTGTCGGAATACAGGTCGATGTACCATATCAAAGAGGTCTCGGACCAAGCACCTTACATTATAGCAATCGGGTTTGCACGCGATGGCCTGCCGACCAAGGTTTATTAGTTGCCACGCGATTAACGATTCATCCGGTTGTTATTATTAGCGTCACTTTGATGGCCTGGAAGCCACCTGGTCATTAGGTCGCCACGTATACCCAAGTTACCGGGCTGGTTTACATGATGGGTATATGGTACTATATATTGTTACATTTAATATAAGTAACTTATCACGGCTGATGTGTTATGTATTTCATGATTATTTCATTTATTACAATGGCTATATATACTTTTATGTTCAATTGTTATGTCAACAAATCGCTGTAATTTAATAATCGCGTCTAAATTTTTGAGCATGAATTTCATATTGTCGACTCGGGGTAAAGTTTGGTTTTGAAATGTTTCTAAACTGGGAACCTTACAAAAGAAGCGGACGGAGGCCTTCGAGAGCATGTTCGAAAAATAAAAACATTATTTTGCTTATAAATTTGCGCCACCACTAAGATTATTATTCCACGCTTATCGTTTAAACTGCCTCTAGGTCCTGCACTTGTAGGCCTACTCGCGTATCTAACACTACCTTCAAGTACAATTGGCAATATTTTATCCCATCTATCCTGCCTTATTTGGACTTATTTATCTTCACGAAATTCTTAAATTGCAAATACTCTTAGAATACTCGATATTAAACAACTTATGAGTCCTTATTATGTATGTTTAGAAGACCTACCTTAAGACAGCTGATTTATCAAGTTATTGATTTTCCTATATAATTTGAGGTATTGTGGTATTGTACGTGTTTACTTTTCTTAGGTGGGGTCCCATCAGGTATTCCCTAGGGACTCCATAATGGAATTTCATCAGTGTGACCACCTGGGATTCCTTGAGGGGGTATCCAGGTTCTGGCCCTGCCATGCTCCTCGCAAGATCGTCTGCCCGCTGTGAGCGCCTGTATAATAAAAATATCATTTAGGCTCCATTAACCAAACCTGGGTTATATCAGGACGCCAAATGTCTTGTAGATAATCTTTAGAACTATGAAACTATTTAAATCGACTCCGACAGTCCACCATATAGTGTGCCCTATGCACCCAAAAGATCCAAAATCGGGGCTTTTTACCCGAGGCTAATTTTTCAAAATCGAATCCCTCCAATAAATCATAAATATATCCAATCAATCCATCTTTCAATTTTGCCTAATTTGACCAATCGTGCCCACTTTACCCAAACATTTTCGATAATTACCCTAATGACCCAAAAATGGAAAACTAACTAAACGACGTCCAAAGTTTACAAACTTTATATCAACGGAAAGCCCAAGAGACCAGGAACACGGAAGTACCCTTACCTTGGTCCAAAGGTTGTTGTGGTGGCCAAAAAACTCGATCCAACAGTCGGCCAAATTATTTTTCGTCGTATCTTTCAAACTATGAGGACCGCGAAATGGGACCACGGAATGAGTCTCAAAGGGGTCCAAAAATGGGGGGGTAGGGAGGTACGGGTCGACCGGAATGGCCAAAATAGAAAAATCCGATTAACTCACCGCGGGCGGCCACCACCGCGTCGCCGACCGACCGGGGCGCCGTCTCGGCGGTGGTTCGTGTGAAACTCGTCGCGGATCGCCTCGTGGTGGCACTCCTCCTGGCCGGCGCTGGCGGTAGCAAGGTGGCCGGGTGACGCTCCTACACCCAAACCCGTTTGGCCTAAAAATGGGTCGAAACGACCTAGTTCGGTGTTCACGGTCTTGGGGAGTTTTTTCTAGGGTTTTGGAGCTCAAAATGAGTGTTTTGGGGCTAGGGTTCTATTTGGCACGCAAAAACTAGGTTTATAGGACCTAGGGTCGCTTCTTCGTGTAAAAACTTAAAGACAATTTTGGACATCGGGATAAAATGCTACTCGTTTGAACTCCCTGTGGCCATAACTTTTTATCCTAAGTCTGATTTTGAAGTTCAACCCGCCTTATGAACTCAGATTCACGAGGCCCAGAAATGGTGTCTTAGTCAACCCAAAATTATCCATCCTTGAAAAATTCAACTTTGGCCCACATACTAATTGTTGGTCAAACTTGGTCAACCCGTCAAACGCTTTAAAACTTGTATTATTTGGTACTGTCGTTAAGGCTGCCTTAGCTCCAAGAGGTAGGAAACCTTCCTACTCGGGTTTATTTTCCATCTATGAGTCGTTTTGGTCTTGGTTGAGCCTTAGGGTCTGTTTGGATGGTGTTTAGAGAACCAGAAAAACTTATTTTTCTGGGTTACTGTTCATATGAGGCCTCCAACTTTGGATGGCCATAACTTTCTCATCCAAACTCCGATTCGAGTGTTCTTGAACTCTATGGAAAGCCCTTTGAGTATAGAATCCATCCATATATAACTTAATGCAATTTGAACTCATATTATGTCCGAAAATGACGAAACAATAGGCCCCCAGCTGGTTCTCAAGGCGTAGTCACTATTCATATGAGGCTTCCAACTTTTGACGGCCATAACTTTCTCGTCCGAACTCCGATTCGTGTGTTCTTGGACTCTACGGAAAGCTCCTTGAGTCTAAAATCTGGCCATATGCCTGTTAATGGCATTTGATACCCACATATTTTCTGAAATTTTAATTGTAGCACCAAGTGTGCAAATTGCTTGGTTGAGATGACGCGTGTGGTCTAATATATTGAAATTGGTGTATGTTGGTTGATGATTATATTCATGTTGATATAATTATCCATGAGGCTTGGGTAAATGCATGAGTTTGTGTATGATTGAGGCCATTGTATTGAAGCTTGTTGTAGGCTACTTGTAGACTTGATATACCACAATTAGCCTAGAAGCGCTAAATTATGTCGTTACTCGAGTGGTAATGGCTTATGATGTCAATGTATGCGTGTATTGATATGTTGGCATGAATCGTGTGAATTAATTGGAATTTATTTTTTCATTGATATAACTTTCCAATTGATGCATGGGTTGAAATGCATGAGTAGGCATGTACATATAGCACTCATATATATGTAGCACATGGTGATGAAGCGATGGCATGTGCATTGTATTTATGCCTGGTATATCGCATGAAATAGGTGTGAGTGCATGGAAAATCAGCGTGTTTTTGGTGGTGATGTTTGTTTCGGTCTAGGGACAAAGTCTAAAGGTCGAATGATCGGAGGTTACTTTGGCACATGGCTTTTGAACAAAGCGTTTATCGGAAGTATGTCCGATAAATTATATCGGAGAGTTGTCGATAAATTTTGATACTCGGAGATTGTCGATGAGTTTTCAAAAGCTAAAAAAAAATCTTTTGTTTAAAAAGCAGTTTTCATATATATGGCATATTGCATGTTGGGAAAAGTCGGTGAGGGCCCGAATGCCCGAGGGGATCATGAGGGAGTAGCATCTCATGTCATGTAGATTCCATTCTAGGATTGACATGTCATTGATTGGAATGTGCTTGTGGCATGACCATTGCATGTGTGCACTTAGGTGGGAGTAGCCCCTTGTAGAATTTCACTCTTTTGGGCATTGCCTGTCAGCGGGACCCCCCTTTCGGTACGGGGGATGTGCGGAAGATGGTGCTCACTAAAGTAGATGAGATGAAAGCGGGATTGTGACCCGTTTATATTTTCATCAAACCATGCCATTAGAATTCTTAGTTTTGAATCTGTGTTTGTATAAGGTTATTAATAAATTTAAACTCTTATGAACTATGGTCATATAGTCATGTGCTTATATGTTTGAGTATGGATAAATAAGCCCTATGTGGCCATTTTTACTCGTATGTGGACCCGGTGTGGTCATTGTATAATATTAGGACAGGTTGCCATGTAATTGCACAGATTATATTTTTAGTGCAGAAACTCCAGTACAAATGAGACTACGTAGTTTTGGGTTCAAAGCACTGATTAAGGAGAGCTCAGGCAGGTGTAGTGCCAGTGCAGACA
Source organism: Tetrastigma voinierianum (assembly GCA_016808115.1). Classification (NCBI taxonomy): domain Eukaryota; kingdom Viridiplantae; phylum Streptophyta; class Magnoliopsida; order Vitales; family Vitaceae; genus Tetrastigma; species Tetrastigma voinierianum. Next base: position 1,086 of record JAEQBH010008882.1, on the reverse strand, counting down.
TCCACGAATCTTAGCGAGGTTGACGGGTTATCGCAGACGGGGTGGGCGTCGCAGTGCAAGCTATTTTTATGAGGTTAACCCGATGGTGTTTTGGATACTTCAATTCCCATGCTTTGGGCTTTTGATCATGCATTTGCCTGAGTTTACTAAATGGAATTGATGATTGGGTATAGCATGCCAAGGGGTATTCAGTAATTAAGTGACGATAAAGGATTACCACTCTGTTGGTAAAAGGGAGGGTATACCCTAGGCCATCTTGTAGAGATCATTACTCGGAATCTCGAGCCGGGCAATCATGCCTTGAAAGGTGTTAATGACAGCAGCTTTGTGAGTGGATATGGAGGCTGGATCAATCACTTGAGCTAGTTCATCTAGTGGGAGGCTTGATGCATAGTCCATGCTCTTAATATGAGATTAGGAGCATGGCTCTATTACGGACCAGGAGACTAGCAATGCACAATATAATGCTATGAAAAGGTTTGGCGTGACACCTGACTCTTCAGATCTAGGGTCATGTGATGTGTGTGTTGCTGGATACCGCTCTTATTGCTTGGTTGATTCAGTATTCAACATACTAGAAACCTAATGGGTCACACACTTAGAAGGTTTGAAAAAGCAACAAAATGGTCTTGGATGGGATCGACTAAAGAGATGTCATTTGCGGATGAGATGCGATTTGAAGATTAATGTAGGATTGCACCATTTAAGAGTTTAGGAGAATCCCAGGTCATTTGGAAGACCATATGGATGATTGAGGAACTCAAATTCATGGAGCTAGAAACATAGAGGATGCACACTACATGTATGAGGGTGTGCGTGCACGGCTTTGCTAATGAGGGGGCATGTGGTCTTTTCCACCTCACATGTTTGCAGACATATTTAAGCCAAACATGGACTCTGGTATCAAGAGTCGTCATTCACATCTTGGAGAAGAGAAAAACATTTATAGCGCACCTCACAAACATTTCTCGAGGAGGATTGAATCACTGTAAAACACGGGTGGGAACTTTTCTGCGAAAAGAGAGTAGAGTGGGTGGGGCGCTGCAGCTCTGTCTGAGGTTGAAAACCTGAAAGTTTTCTAGATCT